>CP092877.1:87196851-87490091 GCA_030710605.1 Cordylochernes scorpioides | reverse complement strand
TTTTATCTCTACATAATTAACTCTCTTTCAATTAGAAAGAAGGAATCATATATAGCCGCAACTCTTTTTTATTAACGCGATTAAGGAAGCTTTCAGGGCAAGCCCATCTTCAGCTAATTATAGTGTACAAACAAGGAGATATTATATATCGTTTTAATATAAAATAAAATAAAAATAAAAGAAAATTACCACGCCCCTATCGCACTTCGTTTCAATAGCAACCGCGTGGTGGCCCACCTCCATGTCTCTGATCCTAACTTCAAATATAATATAGTACAAAAATATCTTAAAAGAAATTTACGTAATTGAATAAATATAAAGAATCAACTATAAACAGTTCAAAGGATTTAGTGGAGACTTTGAAGATTTTTAGAATAGAAGGGGAACGTACTGTGATGCAACTGTATACTTTTGTTTTGATGGTTTAGGGTGCTTCATGGTTTCTATTGCTTCAAGAATGAGTCTTTGGGTTTTAGTTTTGGCATTTGTATGGAGGAATCTGGTATTATTGAAGTCTGGAGTGTGTCCGGTTTCTCTGACGTGGTCAACTATTAAGGAGTTTGGGTTTAGTTTAGAGATGTTTCTTTGGTGTTCTTGATTCTGATTGAAAGGTCTCTCTTGATATCTCGCCGATGTAGACACTATTGCAGTTGAGGCAGGGAATTGGTAAACTAAATCTTTTTTTCTGTTTCTGGTCGGTGCTTTTGTTGATTGGGTTTCTTAGAATCGAGGCCATGGAAGGTGAACCTCTGAAGATGGTTTTTATGCCAAAACTTTTGAGTTTGCGGGCTATTGTAATTGTAGATTCTGTATATGGTAAGTAACAGGTGGAGATGTACTTTCAATAATTGCAGTAACTGAGTAGTTATTGAATGAGAGTTAATCCTGTCTATAGATTCACTAAACACCCCTAAGCTGTCTTCCTTAGAAATAACACGGTATATAACAAAACCAATCCAATACAATAGTAGAGCGGTCTGGAGATTATTTTGGCGAATCCGCTGAGAGGGTTCACCACTGATGAGCCCTCTCATTAAAAAAATAATAATTTCATTACAGTAAGGTCTGTAGAAATAGAAATAAACATATTGCCAAAATATATTGTTGCAGATTTTAAAATAATTTTATTGACACTCAAAATCTAGAGAGTGCAACGTTCAGATGTTTAATTAAAGGGAGAGACGCCCCATTAGGTGCATGAATCCTTCCGCAACCTTTATGTTGTATGTATACCTAAGTATACCTAACATAATGTACTCACTAATATATATCACAAACATAACAATGCACACATGTATACACATATATATATATATGCTTGAAAATAGAGCAATCCATATATTACAATATTTAAAAATGCCTATTTTGGATCATAAAGTTTTTATTTCCGATATTTCGTGAGGCAACTCGCCAAACTTCCTCTGGGAACAAAATCGCTTTAGAGAAGCTCGCGTATCATTCCGCGAGTATATACAACCGCTATAAAAATTTAAATATCTAGAATCTACAATATGCATGACTCTATGAATAATAAACAGGACCACATACCAAATTTCGACTCAACAGAAATAATATATCAAAATATCAAGGATAAACATTCAAGACTTTTTCTAGAAAGCTGGAGCTCAATAGAAGATAAAAACAGTATCAACCGAAAAATAGACATTCCTCAACTATACTTACAATTTAAAACCACATAGCCCACTACTATACACGTATATATGTATATATATGGCAAATTGCTGATTTTCAATTCGTTTATTTTAAATGTATATATTTACTTAATTCTATATATATTAGTGTTTTACATATTATATTATTATTGATTATTATATTCATAGAGGCATGCATATTGTAGATTCTAGATATTTAAATTTTATAGCGGTTGTATATACTCGCGGAATGATACGCGAGCTTCTCTAAAGCGATTTTGTTCCCAGAGGAAGTTTGGCGAGTTGCCTCACGAAATATCGGAAATAAAAACTTTATGATCCAAAATAGGCATTTTAAAATATATATATATATACATACATATCTCAATATAATGCGGCTTGTGATTGTAAAGCGACATTTTAAAATTATTCCGCATGTGTTTCTTTTCAATGAAAAATCAAAATTTATTTCAAGGAGAAATAACGACTATTTCCAACCTGGGATGAGGTATGAAAGGGTGAATTTACAATCACAAGCCGCATTATATTATATTGTATTATAAATTACTTTATGTATTATTTACGAACGGAAAAATATGTCCAGGGTAGCCTAGTGGACATGACATCTGCCCGGTAAGCGGAACAGTGTGGGTTCGATTCCCATCCCTGGACACTTTTATTTTTCCGTTTATCATTACTCTTCACAATTCACCCCTTTCATACCTCATCCCAAAGGTTGAAAATAGTTGTTATTTCTCCTTGAAATAAATTTTGATTTTTCATTGAAAAGAAACACATTCGGAATAGTTTTAAAATGTCGTTTTACATATATATATCTGTTAGGGCATATGTGTGCATTGTTTATGATAATGTACACATGCATATCATATGTGTGAGTGTAGTCTAAAAACTAGAGATTAACGGAGTTAAAATGATATAAAAATGTACATTGATGTAAATTGAGGTTTCAATATTTCAAAATAAAACCTCGACGTGTTTAGTTTACAATCATCTGATAGATGGCGCCATTGACCTGTTGCCAACAGACGAAGACACTACGTGGAGTACTTCGAACCAGTTGTATTTGGAAACTCCTCCATTTTGTCTCCAACTGCGGCTCAAACTCGCGACGTTCGAGATCTGACACCAATCTTCTTGATGGATGAAATAGCATTCTACGGCATGAATACAATGGTCACTTTTCTTTTAGGGCTTGCTCCAACAGCAGCTCAACTAGGCTCTGCACAAGACAATCGAACTGCCACTTTGATGGAAGGTGCACTCAGCCTTTAGACCCGCTACCCGCCAGGTCTAACCCGGTTCTGATGTTGTTAGGTCGAGAGACTTTTGAAACCTGGTGCACTCGACAGAATATATAGGTGTACTCGACAGAATATATAGGTGTACTCGACAGAATATATAGGTGCACTCGACAGAATATATAGGTGTACTCGACAGAATATATAGGTGCACTCGACAGAATATATAGGTGTACTCGACAGAATATATAGGTGCACTCGACAGAATATATAGGTGTACTCGACAGAATATATAGGTGTACTCGACAGAATATATAGGTGCACTCGACAGAATATATAGGTGTACTCGACAGATAATATAGGTGTACTCGACAGAATATATAGGTGCACTCGACAGAATATATAGGTATACTCGACAGAATATATAGGTGCACTCGACAGAATATATAGGTGTACTCGACAGATAATATAGGTGTACTCGACAGAATATATAGGTGCACTCGACAGAATATATAGGTGCACTCGACAGAATATATAGGTGCACTCGACAGAATATATAGGTGCACTCGACAGAATATATAGGTATACTCGACAGAATATATAGGTGCACTCGACAGAATATATAGGTGTACTCGACAGATAATATAGGTGTACTCGACAGAATATATAGGTGCACTCGACAGAATATATAGGTATACTCGACAGAATATATAGGTGCACTCGACAGAATATATAGGTGTACTCGACAGAATATATAGGTGTACTCGACAGAATATATAGGTGCACTCGACAGAATATATAGGTGTACTCGACAGATAATATAGGTGTACTCGACAGAATATATAGGTGTACTCGACAGATAATATAGGTGTACTCGACAGAATATATAGGTGTACTCGACAGAATATATAGGTGTACTCGACAGAATATATAGGTGCACTCGACAGAATATATAGGTGTACTCGACAGATAATATAGGTGTACTCGACAGATAATATAGGTGTACTCGACAGAATATATAGGTGTACTCGACAGAATATATAGTGTACTCGACAGAATATATAGGTGCACTCGACAGAATATATAGGTGTACTCGACAGATAATATAGGTGTACTCGACAGAATATATAGGTGTACTCGACAGAATATATAGGTGTACTCGACAGAATATATTGGTGTACTCGACAGAATATATAGGTGTACTCGACAGAATATATTGGTGTACTCGACAGAATATATTGGTGTACTCGACAGAATATATAGGTGCACTCGACAGAATATATAGGTGCACTCGACAGAATATATAGGTATACTCGACAGAATATATAGGTGTACTCGACAGAATATATAGGTGTACTCGACAGAATATATAGGTGTACTCGACAGAATATATAGGTGCACTCGACAGAATATATAGGTACACTCGACAGAATATAGGTACACTCGACAGAATATATAGGTGCACTCGACAGAATATATAGGTGCGCTCGACAGAATATATAGGTGTACTCGACAGAATATATAGCTGCACTCGACAGAATATATAGGTGTACTCGACAGAATATATAGGTGTACTCGACAGATAATATAGGTGTACTCGACAGAATATATAGGTGTACTCGACAGAATATATTGGTGTACTCGACAGAATATATTGGTGTACTCGACAGAATATATAGGTGCACTCGACAGAATATATAGGTGCACTCGACAGAATATATAGGTATACTCGACAGAATATATAGGTGTACTCGACAGAATATATAGGTGTACTCGACAGAATATATAGGTGTACTCGACAGAATATATAGGTGCACTCGACAGAATATATAGGTATACTCGACAGAATATATAGGTGTACTCGACAGAATATATAGGTGTACTCGACAGAATATATAGCTGCACTCGACAGAATATATAGGTGCACTCGACAGAAAATATAGGTGTACTCGACAGAATATATAGGTGCACTCGACAGAATATATAGGTGCACTCGACAGAATATATAGGTGTACTCGACAGAATATATAGGTGCACTCGACAGAATATATAGGTGTACTCGACAGAATATATAGGTGTACTCGACAGAATATATAGGTGCACTCGACAGAAAATATAGGTGTACTCGACAGAATATATAGGTGCACTCGACAGAATATATAGGTGTACTCGACAGAATATATAGGTGCACTCGACAGAATATATAGGTGCACTCGACAGAATATATAGGTACACTCGACAGAATATATAAGTGCACTCGACAGAATATATAGGTGTACTCGACAGAATATATAGGTGTACTCGACAGAATATATAGGTGTACTCGACAGAATATATAGGTGTACTCGACAGAATATATAGGTGCACTCGACAGAATATATAGGTACACTCGACAGAATATATAGGTGCACTCGACAGAATATATAGGTATACTCGACAGAATATATAGGTGCACTCGACAGAATATATAGGTGCACTCGACAGAATATATAGGTGTACTCGACAGAATATATAGGTGCACTCGACAGAATATATAGGTACACTCGACAGAATATATAGGTACACTCGACAGAATATATAGGTGCACTCGACAGAATATATAGGTACACTCGACAGAATATATAGGTACACTCGACAGAATATATAGGTGCACTCGACGGAATATATAGGTGCACTCGACAGAATATATAGGTACACTCGACAGAATATATAGGTGCACTCGACAGAATATATAGGTGCACTCGACAGAATATATAGGTGCACTCGACAGAATATATAGGTGTACTCGACAGAATATATAGGTGTACTCGACAGAATATATAGGTGTACTCGACAGAATATATAGGTGTACTCGACAGAATATATAGGTGTACTCGACAGAATATATAGGTGTACTCGACAGAATATATAGGTGTACTCGACAGAATATATAGGTGTACTCGACAGAATATATAGGTGTACTCGACAGAATATATAGGTGTACTCGACAGAATATATTGGTGTACTCGACAGAATATATAGGTGTACTCGACAGAATATATAGGTGCACTCGACAGAATAAATAGGTGCACTCGAGAGAATATATAGGTGTACTCGACAGAGTATATAGGTGCACTCGACAGAATATATAGGTGTACTCGACAGAATATATAGAGGTACTCGACAGAATATATTGGTGTATCGACATAATATATAGGTACACTCGGCAGAATATATAGGTGTACTCGACAGAATATATAGGTGCGCTCGACAGAATATATAGGTGCACTCGACAGAATATATAGGTGTACTCGACAGAATATATAGGTGCACTCGACAGAATATATAGGTGTACTCGATAGAATATATAGGTACCCTCGACAGAATATATAGGTGTACTCGACAGAAATTATAGGTGCACTCGACAGAATATATAGGTGTACTCGACAGAATATATAGGTGTACTCGACAGAATATATAGGTGTACTCGACAGAATATATAGGTGTACTCGACAGAAATTATAGGTGCACTCGACAGAATATATAGGTGCACTCGACAGAATATATAGGTGTACTCGACAGAAATTATAGGTGCACTCGACAGAATATATAGGTGTACTCGACAGAATATATAGGTGCACTCAACAGAATATATAGGTGTACTCGACAGAATATATAGGTGTACTCGACAGAATATATAGGTGCACTCAACAGAATATATAGGTGCACTCAACAGAATATATAGGTGTACTCAACAGAATATATAGGTGCACTCAACAGAATATATAGGTGCACTCAACAGAATATATAGGTGCACTCAACAGAATATATAGGTGTACTCAACAGAATATATAGGTGCACTCAACAGAATATATAGGTGCACTCAACAGAATATATAGGTGCACTCAACAGAATATATAGGTGCACTCAACAGAATATATAGGTGTACTCAACAGAATATATAGGTGCACTCAACAGAATATATAGGTGCACTCAACAGAATATATAGGTGCACTCAACAGAATATATAGGTGTACTCGACAGAATATATAGGTGTACTCAACAGAATATATAGGTGTACTCAACAGAATATATAGGTGCACTCAACAGAATATATAGGTGCACTCAACAGAATATATAGGTGTACTCGACAGACAGAATATATAGGTGCACTCGACAGAATATATAGGTGCACTCAACAGAATATATAGGTGTACTCGAAACAATACAGAAGGTGCACTCAGATATAAAGCAGGAAGGAAAATTGCGGAAGCTGCACGTCTAGTAGCTCGGGGAGGAGAGGGGATGGTTGCCATGGAAACCCCGGTGCAGCGGCCATTGCTTCCTGCCCAACTGGCGCGGACTTCCGCCTAAAACGTCCGTTCACCGTTCTGACAAATCTCGGTCCACGTCGGTTACACCGAGCTATTGGCACAACACGTGCGTTCTCTGAACAACACGGTTTTCACATAGAGTGTGTACAGGCTGGTTACTGGAGGATTGCACTTGTGACCCCACATGTAGTGACATCCTCGACAAGTAAGCAGACCACTCGCAAACCAAGTTCCTTATATGCCGGGTTACAAATTTATTTATGAAAGATTGGACACAATTTTGCATATATATCTTCTAATTGAAATATTTCCGTCAGTGCCTACAGCAATGGAAAATATTGCTTATTGTGGCTAACCCAGAAATTTTCAATTTTATCTCATTGTAGTGAGACAGTGGTCAATTGTTTTATTCCGAGAAATAAAAAAGAATCAAGTCGATGTACCAGGCCACGCGACATTCTGACAAGTGCAGGCTTCCCAGAAAGGTTTCTTTGCCTCGTGGTTTTTGCCGTTTGCAAACATTAACTGAACTTACCATCAGGTCTCTGACAGAAATACAAACGTTTCATCAATGTTAATTATTTAAATCTTATTTTTTTCACAAAAGATAAATTTATACAACCACCTATATATATAACGGAAGGGTCTGGCTCATCAGTGGTGAACCCTCCCAGCTGTTTGTAAGGTTGACCCATCATACCGCCGTTATATCCCTTGTGTACCTCGGGCAGACGACTGATCTTATTCCATCGAGCCTTTTCTGAAAATGTATTTATCATTCTAGAAAATAATGAAAATAAATATACTTTAAAATATATATATCGGATTCTTTAAAGTTCTCCCCTTTTTTATTTTTTGTTTCCACAATGTAGACATTTTGTTTCAATTGGCAAATTGGTGCTTAGGTGCGGAGAGATTGGGCAGAAAGTATTTCTCCCACAGCTCTTCAGATGTAGGGGGCGACACAGAGAAGGGAACTTCAAGAATGACAAAATACTTCTGAAAACTTTGCCATTGTAATATGAATAAACGCCGAAACATTTACAGCGAGCTTCCTTTTCACCGAGAAAAACGCGAGCTTTCTCGCACACTGAAGGACTTTTCATAAAATGATGAGAGGATAAACGCCAAGATTTTACATGTTCCTTTATAGAAGAGAAGATTCCACGGACAGATGGGTAGACAAACAAGCAGATACTTGATCGAATGGGAACCGAACGTCAGCTGTTGATGTCCATAAAAGAGCGGGAGCTGGCGTTTGCTGGACCTGTGATTCTTGGATAAGCTGAGGAAACATTGTTTACGATTCTGGAGGGAAATATCCCCAGGAAGAGATCGCGCGGACAAAGACGGCGAGAGAATAAACAATGAATTTTAAAACACTCACACGAGGAGATAAAGCGGATGGCGAGGGGCATGGAGAGACCATGTGGCCCACCCTCAGTAGAGGAAGGCACTGAAGGAGGGAGATATGGAGAGACCATGTGGCCCACCCTCAGTAGAGGAAGGTACTGAAGGAGGGAGATATGGAGACCATGTAGCTCACCCTCAGTAGAGGAAGGTACTGAAGGAGGGAGATATGGAGAGACCATGTGGCTCACCCTCAGTAGAGGAAGGTACTGAAGGAGGGAGATATGGAGAGACCATGTGGCTCACCCTCAGTAGAGGAAGGCACTGAAGGAGGGAGATATGGAGAGACCATGTGGCCCACCCTCAGTAGAGGAAGGCATTGAAGGAGGGAGATATGGAGAGACCGTGTGGCCCACCCTCAGTAGAGGAAGTCACTGAAGGAGGGAGATATGGAGACCATGTGGCCCACCCTCAGTAGAGTAAGGTACTGAAGGAGGTAGATATGGAGAGACCGTGTGGCCCACCCTCAGTAGAGGAAGTCACTGAAGGAGGGAGATATGGAGACCATGTGGCCCACCCTCAGTAGAGTAAGGTACTGAAGGAGGTAGATATGGAGAGACCGTGTGGCCCACCCTCAGTAGAGTAAGGTACTGAAGGAGGGAGATATGGAGAAACCATGTGGCCCACCCTCAGTAGAGGAAGGTACTGAAGGAGGGAGATATGGAGAGACCATGTGGCTCACCCTCAGTAGAGGAAGGCACTGAAGGAGGGAGATATGGAGAGACCATGTGGCCCACCCTCAGTAGAGGAAGGCACTGAAGGAGGGAGATATGGAGAGACCATGTGGCCCACCCTCAGTAGAGGAAGGCACTGAAGGAGGGAGATATGGAGACCATGTGGCCCACCCTCAGTAGAGGAAGGCACTGAAGGAGGGAGATATGGAGAGACCATGTGGCCCACCCTCAGTAGAGGAAGGCATTGAAGGAGGGAGATATGGAGAAACCATGTGGCCCACCCTCAGTAGAGGAAGGTACTGAAGGAGGGAGATATGGAGACCATGTAGCTCACCCTCAGTAGAGGAAGGCACTGAAGGAGGGAGATATGGAGAGACCATGTGGCTCACCCTCAGTAGAGGAAGGTACTGAAGGAGGGAGATATGGAGAGACCGTGTGGCCCACCCTCAGTAGAGGAAGGCACTGAAGGAGGGAGATAGGGAGAGACCGTGTTGCCCGACCCTCAGTAGAGGAAGGCACTGAAGGAGGGAGATAGGGAGAGACCGTGTTGCCCGACCCTCAGTAGAGGAAGGCACTGAAGGATGGATATATGGAGAGACCATGTGGCCCACCCTCAGTAGAGTAAGGTACTGAAGGAGGGAGATATGGAGAGACCATGTGGCCCACCCTCAGTAGAGTAAGGTACTGAAGGAGGGAGATATGGAGAGACCATGTGGCCCACCCTCAGTAGAGTAAGGTACTGAAGGAGGGAGATATGGAGAGACCATGTGGCCCACCCTCAGTAGAGTAAGGTACTGAAGGAGGGAGATATGCAGAGACCATGTGGCCCACCCTCAGTAGAGTAAGGTACTGAAGGAGGGAGATATAGAGAGACCATGTGGCCCACCCTCAGTAGAGTAAGGTACTGAAGGAGGGAGATATGCAGAGACCATGTGGCCCACCCTCAGTAGAGTAAGGTACTGAAGGAGGGAGATATGGAGACCATGTGGCCCACCCTCAGTAGAGTAAGGTACTGAAGGAGGGAGATATGCAGAGACCATGTGGCCCACCCTCAGTAGAGGAAGGTACTGAAGGAGGGAGATATGGAGAGACCGTGTGGCCCACCCTCAGTAGAGGAAGTCACTGAAGGAAGAGGAAACGTGCATATCTGATTTGAAGATTATTTACATATTAGGAACAAAAAATAAACATATTTTATAAATCACGTAGTACTAGGCATCGTAATGGATAAGAAAAAGTGTACAGACACTAAATTATCAATGTAAGTTGGAGTGTCGAAATCAAGGAATCTAAATGAGACTTCAGCGATGTATCTCTAGGAGTACTCTCACAAAGTAGATGACATTTTGTGGATTCCCCCGGGAAAGGACGACAGAGGTGACGATGCTAAATTGGATAACTAACCTGAAACACGTAGTAGTAATAAATATCAGAAGTTGTATTACTGAACCTCCTAATTGTGGGACCTCGACATATTTTACATCTTCTCTCGAGGACGTTATTAAATTGAAGGTGTCCGTGCAAATAGGAAATTTGCCGACATTTAAATGGCGCACAATGGACACCACTTATCGCCGGTGTTAGGGTTAGTGATGCCAGGATGGTCGAGGGTGGATCAACCTTCAACCATTTGGAAAATTGAGACAACAAAGTTATATCAAAATATATATTTATAGAATATTTGACTGGGATCGACTTCATTACCTTGTGATAATTGTCAAAACTCCGTTTCTTTAACAAATATTATTTTAAATACTTAGTTATTTGAACGGAGACTTCGTACAGTATTGGTTTCGATATGTTTCATCAATTATTTGGACATCGAGGGTTGTGGCAGCATCCAGGCAATATCCTGAAATCTTTAATATTTTTGGGAGTGTCTCTCGACTCTTTTAATTGGGAGCACAAACACACAAAATGTTATATTCAAAGGAGCAATCCAAAAATCCTAATTGTGAGATTAAATAAGGACCCTGCCCTATTACTCTCAATTAAAAATGCTAGCGTTAAATGCAGCGTCCTGCTGCATCTTTTAAAGGAAGGTTTAGTTTGCGTTGAACATCTTCAAAATCACCGTTAAGATTTTATATTTTGACAATCAGAAGACTGAGGATTCCAAACTCGGAATGAAGTTGCAGCTCACAGAGATGGTCAGTCTGCCCAACCATAGGATACTTGACTCTCCAGAAACTTTATTTGATTCACAATATCGATACTATCAGAAGGATACCACAGTCCTGCCATTCTACAAGTCAAATCCATCCAGAAATATCACACTTTATTTTATTTAAAATGTCGATCCCATCAGAAGGCGAGTACAACTTCCACGCTGCCATTCTACAGGTCAAATCCATCCAGAAATATCACACTTTATTTTATTTAGAATGTCTATCCCATCAGAAGAAGAGTACAACTTCCACGCTTGCCATTCTACAAGTCAAATTCATCCAGAAATATCACACTTTATTTTATTTAAAATGTCGATTCCATCAGAAGGCGAGTACAACTTCCACGCTGCCATTCTACAGGTCAAATCCATCCAGAAATATCACACTTTATTTTATTTAGAATGTCGATCCCATCAGAAGAAAAGTACAACTTCCACGCTGCCATTCTACAAGTCAAATCCATCCAGAAATATCACACTTTATTTTATTTAGAATATCTTCGACGCCCCGGTAGATTCCCCACATCAGGTACCACGCCGTCTTGGATAGTTATTGTTCTCTCAAGGCTTCCACAGAAGGTCTCTCGGTCAGCTGAGCCCCACACAGCAATTCCGCCTTCGACCTATCTCTGGTGTCCTGAACATTGAAGGATAGCTTCAAGGAAATCTTCAACTCTGGCGAAATATTCCGTTTAACTTGAACGGCCTTGGTGATCAGAACTGTCTCAATGAGATGTTTGTGGATGGGTCGGTCGCCTTCCAGCTCACACGGCTCTTACCTTCCTGAGAAACTGAAGATTGGATATAAATTTCAATGTTCTTCATTTCTCTCCGTGTTACAGATCTACTTGGTTTTATTGCAGAATCACGAAATAAAACGTATTGTGGTGTAGTCGTTACTAGTTACCTATTTCTTGTCATTGGCATTACTGCAATGTCACTTGGAATATTAAACCTCCAGAGATGCTGACACCTACAATAATGGGAATTCCCCGTACACACGAGACTAAGAGATCCATTATTACACAATATACAATTGTATAACATTTGAACAACGCTTATTAATGCAATAAATGACTTAAAAGTCCGTGAGCGCCAATCTTTTATTGTGAACGAACAAAAAACATTTGCTGAGCTTTCGGAGAAGTCACCTTTAAGTTAAGAAAGATGACACTCATAACATACCATCTTAGTGTTAGAGGTTAAAGAGAATTCTCCGAAAGCTCTTCAAATGGTTGTGTTCGTTTACATAAAGTGTAAAAAGACCAATTTCTTAACCCTCAATATTTAAAACACAGAAATGTGAATAAATATCAATGTTGAAATGGGTTTTGAAGGTTTTTCTTTTTCAAATTTAGGCTGTAAATATCAATGCTACGCCAACCTACACATGCAAACAATCTTGGTAAAATAATCGATGTTTCCTTATGTTTATAATCTGTAATTAAAATTGTGCCTTATCATAATATATATATATTTCACACACACACACACATATTCATTGTGAAAAATTCGTTGCCATTTTAAAGACTGCTCAAGTTATTTATTGTTATCTTAAACAAGGCTGTAGCCAACATTTTAAATATCGCTGCTACATGGCGGAACATGGTCCAATCATCTTCCTAAATGGGCTGAGTTTTGCTATATCAAATACTGAATGAAGTTTAACTGTATTTCCCTCAGTCCCCCACCGAATCTTTCAACCGGAATATTTCATTGATTTCCCATCATTGTGGATTCTGTGAGGTTCTTTGCCACAAGGAGGTAATTGGAGCCACTCCACGATCTCAACCCGAGCTTTGATCTTAACATTTATCATTTAATTAGTTATTCCTTCTGTGTTTTAATGTTTCATTTGTGGTCAACAATGATCTCAGATGTCGTGGAGATGTTTACATTTGAGATTTGACCAGAGCTTTCTCCTACTTAATTATGTGGTCGTAAAAACTGTTTGTTACTTCTGGCTCTGCTGTGCTTGAAGACTGCGCCATATTTATAATGAAATAAAAACCTTTTCCAAACCAATGTCGCAGGTTTTGATTTTTAGATGTTCACATCTTTTAAATATTAAAGAAATCATCGCAATTCTTTTCAGTAAGTTTCCTGCCTTGAGAAGAGTCATTCAGGAGCCAAACAAAAATGGACAGGAAACTCGATACTGGGTGGTACCCCGTGATCTAAGCCCTGTATACCAGGTAATACAGGAAGGTAAATTATAGGTGTATTGTCCTCTCAAGTATAGGAGGCTGTATTTAGAAAGATAACTGAAATGCATTTCGTCTTTTATTTCAGACAAGAGGCAAGATATCTTCGAGAGGCCACCTTGTCTCAACGAAATTATCTCAATAGATCCTCTTCAGTCCTCAGTCTTCAAATGTCTTCTACTGTTCCTCCCAATGGATTGTTTCAATCTAGAGCATTGTGCGGATGATATTTGTGACGAAGGTTTTGTCCCGGGATGTAGTAACGGGTAGTGTTCCCAGCACGACATCTTGTGATGTTGGGAAACCCCGTTTACAGCATTCGGCCGAGTTCCTCCACGCTCAGTACTTCCTGCAGTGTTTCTCTCACGTTCGTTCATAAACACATCAACTAGGGTCAGTTGACACTACATAGGACTTGTTGGCATTTTCATAATGCAATATATTGAACTATTGTACTATGCAGTATTGTTGAACTATTGTACTATGCAGTATTGTTGAACTATTGTACTATGCACTATTGTTGAACTATTGTACTATGCAGTATTGTTGAACTATTGTACTATGCAATATTGTTGAACTATTTTACTATGCACTATTGTTGAACTATTGTACTATGAACTATTGTTGAACTATTGTACTATGCAATATTTTTGTATTTGCATCTAGATTTGTTTGGAATCTCGGTTTTATTGTGCCTGAGATTTATTAGCATTGTTCACCTAACGTGTCGTCGCTTTGTGAGGTTCTTTATCCGGATTAGTGAAAATATGCAAATTAACGGTATCAGAACACACATGCGTTCTTGTTTAACCTTCTCGGTATAATACTGTCCTCTTCGAGCGCAATTTCACTCGTTTGCTCCTGCAGTGCATTCACTTTACATCATATATTTATTGGATAGATATATGCAATTAGGGTTGGTTGTCAAGCCCTTTTCTTACCTGATTTTTCACCACCTACGCCTTTGTGGAAATGCAAAGTAGAATTTGATTTTTGTTTTATTTATTGGGGAATATATATTATCATTAAACAATCATGAAAAGCTTTCTCACAATTTCACACTGGTCCAAATATTTTATGTGTGGTGTATAAGGGCATTTATAGAGCGCTGGAACATTGCATTCAAACACAATGATAATTAAATCTCCAAATTCCCGCACAAATCTCAATAAAGCGCTCGGAATCAATAGAGGACATTGCGGAAGAATTATGCAAATAAATATAGAGAGAATGAGCTCAAATTGATGACAATAAAATATGCAAATATTGCCCAGGGGCCTGGAACAGAACCCTCGGAGGAAAGCGGGTCATGGAGTGTAGGGCCCCGCATGAATGGCATCCGCTAAAAATAGCCTAGCGATTGAGGCGAGGCTCCCATTCACGTTGCTATGGCAACGGTGACGTCACGTCTCAGAAGTGGGTCAGCCAGACGCCTTGGCAGCAGGTAAGCGGCGAGCGTGTGGGGCGCGCGCTCTGAATGAACCCCCATTTGCACAAATCCCACTTCCGAGGTTTGACATCCCTTTTGCATTTTTTCACTCTTTCCTCCACTCCGCAAGTTTCCTTTCAGAAATGTTTATCACTAAAATTATTTTTGCACTCTATGCAATATCTTGCCTTTACTTGCAACAATATGCAATTATGCAATAAAGAGGTCTTCCATAGTTGCATATGCATCTCCACATTTTTTCTTTAAACGTTCTTTTTTTAAATAGCTTTTTAAAATAAAATTCTATAAATTTTATTGGATAAATTCAAAATATGCAAAATCCAATATTTTCAACTTGAACCCATTTAATATTGAATTGGAAATTTTAGTTTTCCAAATACCTTTATGTTCAATAATGTGATATTTATTTTATATTTCTATATGTTGTTGTATTATAGTTTAATGCATATTTCACAAACACATTTATAAATTGAAGACGAATATATTTAAGGTAAGATTCGAATAAAATATTTTATAAATAAAATTAAATAAATGCAAATACGATAGTTTAGAGGTTGTTGCTCTCTCCTGTGTCAAATATTTGTTGATTAAACTGCATCAAATGTTCTTCTGGTATATAATAATAAATTTGACAAATTTACAATCAAATATATTTGTAAATTATGTCTCAATATATTATATAAATATATTACGATGCACTGGGAGGGTTCACCACTGATGAGCCAGGCCCTCCCATTAATTTTTCCATTACAGTAAGGGCAGTAGAAATTGTTTAATTTCAAAAATAATCTTACAGGTCTATAATAGTTTCTAAATTTCATAATTATATTAATATTCTATATTTTAAAACAAAAAATTAACAATGCAAATTATTTTTTTTTTGAAAAGTATATTTCTAAATAGCAACAAAATAGAAGCTTTAATAGATTTAAATGCACTTTCATTATTTCATTAAAATTAATAAAGGATAGAATATATGCAATTTTGGAAAACTAAATTTGATGCATAAATATTAGCAATAAATAATTTAGAGAAAATACAATTTATACGTGAATGTAATATTAATCATGATAAGGCATTACCAGAATTATTAATATGTAAATGTTAGATTCCTCAATAATAAGAAATGTAAACCAACCGACCTACCCAATGTGCATCAGAAGATGTTCACCTGTAGAGGGCACATCGACCACCACGGCTGTGTTCGGCTGGTAACAAATGTGTTGCTACGACCCAACCGTTTCTACCTTTGGAAATAATTGAATCTTTTGATAGCCATTTAGTTTTGCATGCTGAAATATGGTTTTATCGTTTTTTTAATTGAGAGGCGAGGTGTTTAAAAATATATTTCTTATTTAGTATTTTATTTTATATGTGAATATATTATTATAAATTTTGCATCAATCATTTTGTATATTTTATTTATTTGCTTTTATATAGCTCTGATATATATTCTTGAATATATTGCATTTCAAATTATTCGATATAAATATAGAATGAAGCATTGCGTGGCATTAATATACATTTGACGTTAGAAGGTTTACATAAATATTTCACGAATATTCTGTAGGAAAACACTATGAATGAAGTTTTCGGAAATATAAACAATGTTCGTATAGAAATATGTTTTCAAAAATAAATGTTCCATAATAACCACTGGTATGATAGAATTTAAGAGAACAAAAATCCATCCAGAGAAGAGTCTCTTGCAAGAGATATGTAAAAAACATTTTTTAATTTTTGATAGGCATTTATGCATTTTATTTTAAATCATTTTTATCTCGATACCTTTACATCTTTTCGAATTTGAAATGTAATTGTTTAAACTTTTCTCCAATTTCATACATTTTATGTCTATTTCATTCAACATAAATATAATAATTTGTGTAATTATTATACGTTAGTTTCAAGAATCAATATTTATCAACCATAAAACTAAAATTCACGGCACATTTTAATAAAATTTCAATGCACTTTACAGTAAAACATTTAATATATATATATAATAATATAAAGTTGCAGGAGGATGATATTCATGGACCAATGTACCATTTGTTTTATTAAAATGAACCTTTAAGGTGTGAATATTGAGGCAGCTTTTACATAAATACATCTTTAAAACCGGAACATGTAAAAATATCAATATGATGGCGTAGAAGGTTTTGAATAAGACATTTGAAGCGTTTACCATATTTTTATACACAAATATACTTTGTAATAAACACATATATCTTAGATTTGTTGGTACATTGTTCGGGCATTGAGAGAATCTATGTTCTAGTACACGCGAACGTAATTAATTTTTATTGATGGAAAAATTCCAAATCAAACGTTTTTCGTGGTTATACATTTTTGAAACCAGTAAAAACATTCAGAATTTATCTGTAGATATAACACAACAATAAGTTCATATAGCGCGAATATTCGAAGTTATAATGAGTTATAATTTTTGGTTACAAAAACCTTTTACACAAACAAAAACAATAAGCACAAAAGACTAATCCTTGAAGCCATAATATCCATAAAGCACCAGGGCATCAGCAGACATTCCAGAAGTTAACAATAGATTTATACATAGCCAAAATACTTAGAATTTCCTTCAAACCAACCCTAGATACCCAATGGTATGTTTATTTCACTGGATTTGTATATAAAAGATAAAACTCAATTTTAATTACATCAAAAAACAAACACTAAATAAAATGCTAAATAGTTTCCTTCCACATTTTAAAGCTATGTAAATAACATAAAAGATATAAACAGTAGGTGAAGATTTATTTCGTTAAATACTCCTGTAGAAAGGTTTGCGATCAGCTTGAGAGATGGTTTAGATAAAACAAGAAACTCGATGTGTTGTTACAATTCCAGAGTATATATGTTCCGACTTCACAGAATATGTAAGTAAAGAAGCTCTATGCAATTAAGAAATATGTAAAATGGTGTCACCAATCTCCCTATTGAGGGAACTCCCCATCACACCTGGCAACCGCAGCCAGTTAACCGACGCGGTCTTTTTTGTTAAACTATTGACCTATCTACTAAATAATGTCAATAGCTTCATCAAAATGTATTTTGATTGGATATCTAAAGGTTTAATTATTAATTATTCCGATAGATGGCAGTAACTCTCATTTGTATGATCAGAAGATTGCTATCATTGATCCTTCTCCATCTTTGTTCAAAAACATTTGGAAACATCAGGCGCGCGCTTCCGAGAATTATTTTCAAATTTTATATTTAAATAGCTTTCGGACATTATCTTCTACAGGAGAAACACAATAAATCTTTCGCCGATAATTTTATTGGAATGTGGTAAATAATTTACAAACTATCGAAGCAGCAATATTTGCTCCACATTTGCATTCTGTGCTCCCAACCTATTGTTCGTCAGTTAACACACCGTAGTTATAATGTAACAGCATTGAAATGTAATACTTCAACATGGTGGACATAAATACCCAAATGACCTAAATGAAGAATAAAATAAAAAATAGGAATTTTTATCAATATATTGAAATTGACTATTTGTGATTCTAAAACCTTCTAGGTTTATGATAAACATGTTTTCTATATAGATTTTGCATGAAGATAATTATAGTCTGAATCAGAGGTGAACATGTTCTCTAAGGCATGAAACGTCATGACTTACAAACATAAAACCCTCATGTGTAAAACTGTTTCTCATGTCAAAATACGCCTCATTTGATATATTCATGAGAGACAAGTTACTGGTGAAATTATGAACCTTTTGTAATCATCAATTAGGTACCTCTCTGTCTTGTTGTTTCTGTGAAAACTTTCTCTAATTTCGAACTTCTTTGAATGATTCTTCAATGATGTCTCTTTCCACCTGAAGTATATCAATCTATAGAGACATTTTTAAAAGTTTCAAGCAATTCCCCAATCAGAAACGAGAGGACGCGCGTGTGAAGATTTGCATAGCGATCAATTCCTCTGCATACAGCCAGCTGGGAGAGTTGGCAACAAGAACCGAACGTTGTGAAAAGAGAAATATCAGCCTGGGAACATTCTGCACCAAATATTTCTACCTACAAATATTCCTGAAGTTTCCTCTCTAATGTTCAAATCATAATATTGCTAAATATTAAATCTTCCATAAGTTTATCCTCTGGCACTTAATTCCTAAACTGTGCGTTCATTGTGGCACCTTACATTCTACTCTGTAAGTACGTCTGATACTTTTAAATCTCGAACCCAGACTATGCAACATGCAGCGGTGTCAAATCTCATTTGAATCTCGGCATCAGTGTCCTCGCTTTAATTTTAAAATTACTGTCAGAGAAAAATTCCACACAAAATCTTTAAAAAAATTAAATGTAATATAAACTTTGATTTTATTTTATATATCCTATTTACCTTCCTATTTTCCCGCCAAAAGTGTCCGTGAGGATGAAGCTAAATAGACAAACCGAGCGCCAAGTGGGAAATAGTTCCAGAAACAGTCGTTAGGTGGCGGGAGTTGCTCGTAGCAACAGCGGCTTCGATGTTTCTCCTGGGGAGAGATTTCTGCGACTTTATCGGTGTTGTGAGGTCGAACAGCACAATTGTTGGTTCACTCTACCATAGGAATACATATTGCACAAGTTCTGAAATATTGCAAAAATATCTTCAACTAATTTTCAAAACTTCATTTCCAATACATTTTATCTGGAAAACTCGCTGCTCGATGTCGTTATTGGAAACTAAACCTGGGCGCCGATGGACTTTATTTGTTGCGTTCACGAACAGAACATTTCACGGATTGGTTAGATTCACAGGTGGGAAATAAACACTTGACGGTCCTTTAAATTCACAGTTTTCCAAAGTTTCCCACAATAGTGTCTGGCAACGCAGTATAATTCATAGACGGTCCCCAATTGCAGCAAACGTCACATTTCATTCCGGCAGATTGTTGAAATGTTTACATCATGATGTTTTCATTCCCAATCATATATCTGTTGGTTAGAAAAAGACAAAAGGTGAAAAGGACAAAGTTCGGAATGTAAAATAAATGGCAGAAATCTGAGTAGAAGCCATTTCTATTCGGAAGAATTCGTTTCTATTTATAGCATCAGCCGAAAGTTCGGCCGCCCCCGCTCTGACCCCGGTTGACCCAGTTCAGATGGTCGATGAGGCTAAATTTAGGACCACCTCTGTGCAATTTCCAATTCACAAAAAATGCCTTCCGCCAATGGGAGCTCGGAGTCATTCACAGCTAGCCATTCATGAACGGCGCGCTTGCACTGCCATCTCTCGACGGATTTTATAACTTTTTGGAAATAGAGTCTTTGATATAATTCTCATATTGAGTTTTCATTTATTTTATTTTAGATTTTAAAAGTTAATAAATATTTTATATTATTATTATATTTATATTTAGCTATATATATTAAAAACATATTTGCTTTATTTTTAATTTTTAAAATATGATTTTTTCACCATTTCAGTTTTCAACCCGAGGCTAAAGTGAATACTTGGATTGCTGTTCCAACCTCGAGTTACATTCAAACACCGAGCGTTACAAATAGAATGTTTGTGCATTTTTAAATGATAAAAACAAATGTATGTTTGAAAATTTGTGATTTAAAAATAAAATTATTATTTTAATTTTTAGGAATTAAATTCTAAAATATCTTTAAAAATTTTACTTGAAAATAATTTTCGAAAATTCGATTTGAAAAAAAAAAAATTGTTTTATATATAGAGAGCTGTTTATTTCTAACAAACGATATCGAACACAGACATGTTCAGCTCTGATTTATTATTCCCAAATAAATTTTGTTAATTTTTGTCTGCAAATTTCCTTTTTGAAAAATAGTTTATATATTATAGCATATATTCAACATAAAGTTGCGGAAGGGAAAGGTGTCAATTTTGGGGTACATACATTTGTATTTGTATACTAGTTTTTTTTAATCGCGTTTATTTCTAGATTAGATTGACCCAGCTTCCTGCAGCCAACTTGAGATTGCGCCCACTAGCCGGAACAACTATTCATTGGAAAACATTAACATGTGATATTGAGGAACAAACCTCAAGACATCTACTGATCGATTGCCCAGCATTTCAAGATTATAGAATGAAGAATGAACTAGTTGTTTGTGAACTTAACGATTTGATTTCCGATAAAAAATCATATTTAAAGTTCAATTCATTTTGTAAATACATTCTAAACTTTCTACAAAATCTGGATCTCTAATGTTTTCATGCGTTGAATAATGTAAATAACTTATGTAAATAAACTTTTCTCCTTGTTTGGCGCAAGTATCCCTTGCGGGATATAGCGCTTTGGAAATAAAATAATTGTAATCAACAAATAATTTATTCAATTCCCACAGTGACTCAGGGGAATGATGGACAGCGGGCCACTGAAACGTCGAAAATTGAATAAACAATTAGTTGATGTGGCTGTATTGTTCCAAACCAACTTCCAAGCAACAAATGGTCTTCAACAACTGGTCATTGTTATCATGAAGCTGCCATTTTATCCTGAATAGAGAATAATTTGCAATTTAATCCCAAAGCCGTCTGCCTTTAATGGGTGTTTTCAGGATTTTCTGGAAACGTTTGACATCACGTACAACAAGCAAGAAATAGAGTTTATACTTATAGGAAGTTGAGACTGCGGTGAAATATTTCAAATATGTGCAGCCGACGTAGCTCCACAGAGAAAATTCCTCCATAATTATACAAACCGCTAATTTCATCTAAAATAAATAACCAATTTATAATTCTATTCTGTGAATAAACGAAAACTTGTAACATATACCATTGCGCATTCAAACTGTGAAAATTAAAGAACATAGCTCTATCTCTGCAATAATATTCCCAAATTCTGCCAGATATTTGGTATATATATATAACTGTGTTTTAGGAAAGGCGAGACGCGGAATTCCTGATCATTCATACGTTTACTTCAACTCCATGCTTTTCTCATCAGATGCGAGTTTTCCAGGTTTCCGCGTCTTCAACATGGGCGTTGAAAGTTTCAAGCATTGCTCTAGTGATAACTCTTCCTTCAGAATATGTGGAATTTGATTATTGACCAACGATATTTTAGATGCACACATTTTGAATTTGTTTGGTTGGTACCTTTCTGTTTGTTGTTTATTTATATATTCAACATATTTTACATGACTCGATATTACCAGAATATTTGAGAATTATATATGCATAGACAAAATATTTCTACACGCATTCTTTACATGATATCCACACAAAATATTTCAATTTTAATCCTTTGCCTACAATACTTTCTTAGATATGTTCTGCTTTCAAGCCCCCAAGATTATTAACCAAATTTCGTCTGAAAGACCATATACCTGAGGTGATATTTCTGAGAACCTCAAGTTACATTTCGTGTTAAATTTATATATAAAACTTATTAAGGAAAAATGTGAACAAAATGGCGCATGAGCTTCTTCATTTCAATAAACATAATAATTATTAAACTCTTCCAATCTCTATATTTTTAATTTTTAATATGCCTTTGTATGCGTGCTATTTCTGATATGGTTGCCAAAAGAACAATCTAGCTATATTGAAATAATTCACTGATTACACTATATTCTGTGATCGCATTTATTGACAATTTTAGAACTGAAATTTGAAAGATATAAATCTATATAAATAATTATTATATATATACCATTTATAAATTATTTTATCATAGAAATTTATTTTTATATTAGCTGTACTGAATCATTTGTATCAAATATATTTTGTGAAATATTTTATATATTATGTATAAGGCTTTTTACCCCATTATATTGTATTTATTTGAAACAAAATCAATTTTATAAATATATATATTATTAAAAAGAAAGATATACTTTTATTTTAAATCTATTTAGTTAAAATAAATCTCGGTGTTACAATTTAAATCATTTTGATATTTAGGGTAGGGGACATTTTGTCTATTTTTGTTGAGAATAGAAATGCGAATAATATTTGAAATTTGTCTTGATTAATTTTACTGATTTGTATCTAATTATTTCAATTTTAAAATACATAAAAAGAAATATTTCAAGAACGTTTCAAATTAAAGCATAATTATTTGAAATCCCCTTATAAAGTTTGTCGTTAAATTCAATAACCTAACTATATATAAATGTTTATATAGATTATAAAAATATATTTTACCAAAAGAAATATTTTACAAGCTTTATATTTTAAAAATAGCTGCCATTTTATTCCAGGCCAGAATTACCGACCAATTTTGAGAATATATAATTAAAGTTTTAATTTTAAAAAAACTTTGAGGAATATATATTATATTATATTCTATTATAATTAACTTTTTAAAAAGATATAATATTCGCGGTTCAATATTTTATTATTTTAAACATTCTTCTGCTTAGAGATAGATTGACCACCAGGGGGCGACGTTTTGAGACAATCATTCATCTCAAAATTCAAAAAAGGAAGTTCGCACACCTTGATCACTCGCAAGTATTTGCGAGTATCAATTACAAAGAGTAAAACGAACATTGTGAAAATTTCAGTAGATCTCAAATTAACTTGATTCTTACAAACCAAAAGTTTGCTTCGTCTTTTTGAAAGGTAGGTTTTATTAGACTTGATGATATATGTGTATTTTTGTCTATATAAAAAGAGATAACCATAAACAAATTTATTGAATATATTAAAAGAAATAATATTTGGTTTTTATATTACCTTTTTTCGAAAGCATATTTATGAAATATATTTATTTCGATGGTTTATTTTCTAAAACGCAACTAATATTTAGATTCGTCGTCTGTTAATTTTATCTCTGTTTTGAAATAGTTTGCATCGATTAGAATATATTAATCCATGGGCCATTCATTTGTGAATAATATATTTATGTTTTTAATATGAAGAGATATTTTTAAATATATAGGCAAAGAAGAATCTGTGTTATCATTTTAATAAACATACGACAAACTATATTGTGGTAATATAGAAATAAGAAACGGAATGATTTAAAATTATTTGTGAGGGTAGGGGATATTTATAGCCTGAACCCAAAAGTTTTAGAAAGATTTTAGAAGAAGGATACCCTTTTAAAATATCCTGAAATTAGTCTGTTTTACCATTTGTGCACAATTATTATATATAATTTAGAAAATATTTGCCAGAATTCTGAAGTAGACAAAATGTATTTATGGAAAATTGCTTGTATAATTTTGTAGTGTTAAAATACAACACGTGAGGTTGTAAATATGCATTTATCTTTCATTAAAAAATCACAAAAAAAAACTTAATCTCATAAATATCTTTTTATTAGAAAAATATACTCTTGTGGGGAAAACCTGAGTGTTTATTAGAGAGAGTAGCGCATATATAATCTGATATATAAGTGTTTATATTTTGTTGAGGGTAGTATATATCTCTTATTAGGAGTATAACAACAACCTTATTTGAACAATATAAATGAATGACTATATTTGTCACATTATAGGCAAACGTTATTATAATCAATAAATAACACATAATAATACAGTAACAGGAATGTAGAGAGTAATCAATGTCCCAAGATGCATTAACCATTAAGTAACCAGGAACTAATGTCCAAACATACAATAACCAGTGTGTAACCAGGGATTTAAATCCCAACATACAGTAATCAGTGAGTAACCAGGAACTAATGTTACAACTTACAGTAACTAGTAAGTAACCAGGGATTATATCCCAACATACAGTAACCAGTAAGTAACCAGGAACTAATGTTACAAGATACAGTAACCAATAAGTAACCAGGTACTAAGGTCCTAACATACAGTAACCAGTAGGTAACCAGGAACTAATGTTCTAACATACAGTAACAAGGAATCAATGTCCCAACATACAGTAACCAGTAAGTAACCAGGAACTAATGTCCCAACATACAGTAACCAGTAAATAAACAGGAACTAATGTTACAACATACAGTAACCAGTAAGTAACAAGGTACTAATGTCCTAACATACAGTAACCAGTAAGTAACCAGGAGCTAATGTCCTATAATACAGTAACCAGTAAGTAACCAGGAACTGATGTTACAACATACAGTAACCAGTAAGTAACAAGGTACTAATGTCCTATAATACATTAACCAGTAGGTAACCAGGAACTGATGTTACAACATACAGTAACCAGTAAGTAACCAGGAACTGATGTTACAACATACAGTAACCAGTAAGTAACAAGGTACTAATGTCCTATAATACATTAACCAGTTAGTAACCAGGAACTGATGTTACAACATACAGTAACCAGTAAGTAACCAGGTACTAATGTCCCAACATACAGTAACCAGTGAGTAACCAGGAACTAATGTCTCAAAAACAGTAACCAGTAAGTAACCTGGAACTAATGTCTCAAAATACATTAACCAGTAAGTAACCAGGAACTAATGTCCTAACATACAGTAACCAGTAAGTAACCAGGAACTAATGTCCTAACATACAGTAACCAGTAAGTAACCAAGAACTAATGTCCTAACATACAGTAACCAGTAGGTAACCAGGTACTAATGTCCTAACATACAGTAACCAGTAAGTAACCAGGTACTAATGTCCTAACATACAGTAACCAGTTAGTAACCAGGAACTAATGTCCCAAAATACAGTAACCAGGTACTAATGTCCTAACAAACAGTAACCAGAAAATAACCAGAAACTAATGTCCCAACATACAGTAACCAGTAAGTAACCAGGAACTAATGTCCCAACATAGAGTAACCAGTAAGTAACCAGGAACTAATGTCCCAAAATACAGTAACCAGGTACTAATGTCCTAACAAACAGTAACCAGAAAATAACCAGAAACTAATGTCCCAACATACAGTAACCAGTAAGTAATCAGGAACTAATGTCCCAACATACAGTAACCAGTAAGTAACCAGGAACTAATGTCCCAACATAGAGTAACCAGTAAGTAACCAGTAACTAATGTCCCAACATACAGTAACCAGTAAGTAACCAGGAACTAATGTCCTAACATACAGTAACCAGTAAGTAACCAGGTACTAATGTCCTAACATACAGTAACCAGTTAGTAACCAGGAACTAATGTCCCAAAATACAGTAACCAGGTACTAATGTCCTAACAAACAGTAACCAGAAAATAACCAGAAACTAATGTCCCAACATACAGTAACCAGTAAGTAACCAGGAACTAATGTCCCAACATAGAGTAACCAGTAAGTAACCAGTAACTAATGTCCCAACATACAGTAACCAGTAAGTAACCAGGAACTAATGTCCTCACATACAGTAACCAGTAAGTAAGCAGGTACTAATGTCTTCACATACAGTAACCAGTAAGTAACCAGGTACTAATGTCCTCACATACAGTAACCAGTAAGTAACCAGGTACTAATGTCCTCACATACAGTAACCAGTAAGTAACCAGGTACTAATGTCCTCACTTACAGTAACCAGTAAGTAACCAGGAACTAATGTCCTAACATACAGTATCCAGGACTAATGTCCTAACTTACAGTAACCAGTAAGTAACCAGGAAATAATGTCCTAACACACAGTAACCAGTAGGTTACCAGGAACTAATGTCCTAACATACAGTAACCAGTAGGTAACCAGGTACTAATGTCCTAACATACAGTAACCAGTAAGTAATCAGGAACTAATGTCCTAACATACAGTAACCAGTAAGTAACCTGGAACTAATGTCTCAAAATACATTAACCAGTAAGTAACCAGGAACTAATGTCCTAACATACAGTAACCAGTAAGTAACCAGGAACTAATGTCCTAACATACAGTAACCAGTAAGTAACCAAGAACTAATGTCCTAACATACAGTAACCAGTAGGTAACCAGGTACTAATGTCCTAACATACAGTAACCAGTAAGTAACCAGGTACTAATGTCCTAACATACAGTAACCAGTTAGTAACCAGGAACTAATGTCCCAAAATACAGTAACCAGGTACTAATGTCCTAACAAACAGTAACCAGAAAATAACCAGAAACTAATGTCCTAACAAACAGTAATCAGGAACTAATGTCCCAACATACAGTAACCAGCAAGTAAACATGAACTAATGTCCTAACAAACAGTAACCAGTAAGTAACCAGGTACTAATGTCCTAACATACAGTAACCAGTTAGTAACCAGGAACTAATGTCCCAAAATACAGTAACCAGGTACTAATGTCCTAACAAACAGTAACCAGAAAATAACCAGAAACTAATGTCCTAACAAACAGTAACCAGAAAATAACCAGATACTAATGTCCCAACATAGAGTAACCAGAAAATAAACAGGAACTAATGTCCCAAAATACAGTAACCAGTAAGTAACCAGGTACTAATGTCCTCACATACAGTAACCAGTAAGTAACCAGGTACTAATGTCTTCACATACAGTAACCAGTAAGTAACCAAGTACTAATGTCCTCACATACAGTAACCAGTAAGTAACCAGGTACTAATGTCCTCACTTACAGTAACCAGTAAGTAACCAAGAACTAATGTCCTAACATACAGTATCCAGGACTAATGTCCTAACTTACAGTAACCAGTAAGTAACCAGGAAATAATGTCCTAACACACAGTAACCAGTAGGTTACCAGGAACTAATGTCCTAACATACAGTAACCAGTAAGTAACCAGGAACTAATGTCCCAACATACAGTAACCAGCAAGTAAACATGAACTAATGTCCTAACAAACAGTAACCAGTAAGTAACCAGTAATTAATGTCCTAACATACAGTAACCATTAAGTAACCAGGAACTAATGCCCTAAAAAACAGTAACCAGTAAGTACCCAGGAATTAATGTCCTAGCAAACAGTAACCAGTAGGTAACCAGGAACTAATGTCCTAACATACAGTAACCAGTAAGTAACCAGGAACTAATGTCCAGAAAAACAGTAACCAGTAAGTAACCAGGAACTAATGTCCAGAAAAACAGTAACCAGTAAGTAACCAGGAACTAATGTCCTAACAAATAGTAACCAGGAACTTATGTCCCAACATAGAGTATCCAGTAAGTAACCAGAAACTAATGTCCTAACATACAGTAACCAGTAAGTAACCAGGAACTAATGTCCTAACATACAGTGACCAGTAAGTGACCAGGAACTAATGTCCTAACATACAGTAACCAGTAAGTAACAAGGAACTAATGTCCTAACATACAGTGACTAGTATGTAACCAGGAACTAATGTCCTAACATACAGTATCCAGTAAGTAACCAGGAACTAATGTCCTAACATACAGTAACCAGGAACTTATGTCCCAACATAGAGTATCCAGTAAGTAACCAGAAACTAATGTCCTAACATACAGTAACCAGTAAGTAACCAGGAACTAATGTCCTAACACATACAGTAACAAGTAGTTAACCAGGAACTAATGTCCTAACATACAGTATCCAGGACTAATGTCCTAACATACAGTAACCAGTGAGTATACAGGAACTAATGTCCTAAAATACAGTAACCAGTAAGTAACCAGGAACTAATGTCCTAACATACAGTAACCAGTGGGTATACAGGAACTAATGTCCTAGCATACAGTAACCAGTAAGTAACCAGGAACTAATGTCCTAACATACAGTAACCAGTAAGTAACCAGGAACTAATGTCCTAACATACGGTAACCAGGAACTAATGTCCTAACATACAGTAACCAGTAAGTAACCAGGAACTAATGTCCTAATATACAGTAACCAGTAAGTAACCAGGAATTAATGTCCTAACATACAGTAACCAGGAACTTATGTCCCAACATAGAGTATCCAGTAAGTAACCAGAAACTAATGTCCTAACATACAGTAACCAGTAAGTAACCAGGAACTAATATCCTAACACATATAGTAACAAGTAGTTAACCAGGAACTAATGTCCTAACATACAGTATCCAGGACTAATGTCCTAACATACAGTAACCAGTAGGTAACCAGGAACTAATTTCCTAACTTACATTATTCAGGAACTAATGTCCTAACATACAGTATCCAGGACTAATGTCCTAACATACAGTATCCAGGACTAATGTCCTAACATACAGTATCCAGGACTAATGTCCTAACATACAGTATCCAGGACTAATGTCCTAACATACAGTATCCAGGACTAATGTCCTAACATACAGTATCCAGGACTAATGTCCTAACATACAGTATCCAGGACTAATGTCCTAACATACAGTATCCAGGACTAATGTCCTAACATACAGTATCCAGGACTAATGTCCTAACATACAGTATCCAGGACTAATGTCCTAACATACAGTATCCAGGACTAATGTCCTAACATACAGTATCCAGGACTAATGTCCTAACATACAGTAACCAGTAGTTAACCAGGAACTAATGTCCTAACATACAGTAACCAGTAAGTAACCTGGAACTAATGTCCAAACACATTGTAACCAGTAAGTAACCAGGAACTAATGTCCTAAATACAGTAACCAGTAAGTAACCAGGAACTAATGTCCCAACATACAGTAACCAGTAAGTAACCAGGAACTAATGTCCTAACATACAGTAACCAGTATGTAACCAGGAACTAATGTCCAAACACATTGTAACCAGTAAGTAACCAGGAACTAATGTCCCAACATAGAGTAACCAGTAAGTAACCAGGAACTAATGTCCCAACATACAGTAACCAGTAAGTACCCAGGAACTAATGTCCTAACATACAGTAACCAGTATGTAACCAGGAACTAATGTCCAAACACATTGTAACCAGTAAGTAACCAGGAACTAATGTCCTAACATACAGTAACCAGTAAGTAACCAGGAACTAATGTCCCAACATACAGTAACCAGGAACTAATGTCCCAACATACAGTAACCAGTAAATAACCAGGAACTAATATCCTAGCATACATTAACCAGTAAGTAACCAGGAACTAATGTCCTAACATACAGTAACCAGTAAGTAACCAGGAACTAATGTCCTAACATACAGTAACCAGTAAGTAACCAGGAACTAATGTCCTAACATACAGTAACCAGTAAGTAACCAGGAACTAATGTCCTAACATACAGTAACCAGTAAGTAACCAGGAACTAATGTCCAAACACATTGTAACCAGTAAGTAACCAGGAACTAATGTCCTAACATACAGTAACCAGTAAGTAACCAGGAACTAATGTCCAAACACATTGTAACCAGTAAGTAACCAGGAACTAATGTCCTAACATACAGTAACCAGTAAGTAACCAGGAACTAATGTCCAAACACATTGTAACCAGTAAGTAACCAGGAACTAATGTCCTAACATACAGTAACCAGTAAGTAACCAGGAACTAATGTCCTAACATACAGTAACCAGTAAGTAACCAGGAACTAATGTCCAAACACATTGTAACCAGTAAGTAACCAGGAACTAATGTCCTAACATACAGTAACCAGTAAGTAACCAGGAACTAATGTCCAAACACATTGTAACCAGTAAGTAACCAGGAACTAATGTCCTAACATACAGTAACCAGTAAGTAACCAGGAACTAATGTCCCAACATACAAGATCCAGTAAGTAACCAGGAACTAATGTCCCAACATACAGTAACCAGTAAGTAACCAGGAACTAATGTCCCAACATACAGTATCTAGTAAGTAACCAGGAACTAATGTCCAAACACATTGTAACCAGTAAGTAACCAGGAACTAATGTCCTAACATACAGTAACCAGGAACTAATGTCCCAACATACAGCAACCAGGAACTAATGTCCTAGCATACAGTAACCAGGAACTAATGTCCTAACATACAGTAACCAGGAACTAATGTCCTAGTATACAGTAACCAGTAAGTAACCAGGAATTAATGTCCCAACATACAGTAACCAGGAACTAATGTCCCAACATACAGTAACCAGTAAATAGCCAGGAACTAATATCCTAGCATACATTAACCAGTAAGTAACCAGGAACTAATGTCCTAACATACAGTAACCAGGAACTAATGTCCTAGTATACAGTAACCAGTAAGTAACCAGGAACTAATGTCCCAACATACAGTAACCAGGAACTAATGTCCTAACATACAGTAACCAGTAAGTAACCAGGAACTAATGTCCTAACATACAGTAACCAGGAACTAATGTCCTAGTATACAGTAACCAGTAAGTAACCAGGAACTAATGTCCCAACATACAGTAACCAGGAACTAATGTCCTAACATACAGTAACCAGTAAGTAACCAGGAACTAATGTCCTAACATACAGTAACCAGGAACTAATGTCCTAGTATACAGTAACCAGTAAGTAACCAGGAACTAATGTCCCAACATACAGTAACCAGGAACTAATGTCCTAACATACAGTAACCAGTAAATAGCCAGGAACTAATATCCTAGCATACATTAACCAGTAAGTAACCAGGAACTAATGTCCTAACATACAGTAACCAGGAACTAATGTCCTAGTATACAGTAACCAGGAACTAATGTCCCAACATACAGTAACCAGGAACTAATGTCCTAACATACAGTAACCAGTAAATAGCCAGGAACTAATATCCTAGCATACATTAACCAGTAAGTAACCAGGAACTAATGTCCTAACATACAGTAACCAGTAAGTAACCAGGAACTAATGTCCTAACATACAGTAACCAGTAAGTAACCAGGAACTAATGTCCCAACATACAGTAACCAGGAACTAATGTCCTAACATACAGTAACCAGTAAATAGCCAGGAACTAATATCCTAGCATACATTAACCAGTAAGTAACCAGGAACTAATGTCCTAACATACAGTAACCAGTAAGTAACCAGGAACTAATGTCCTAACATACAGTAACCAGTAAGTAACCAGAAACTAATGTCCCATCATACAGTAACCAGTTTTAACCAGGAACTAATGTCCAAACACATTGTAACCAGTAAGTAACCAGGAACTAATGTCCTAACATACAGTAACCAGTAAGTAACCAGGAACTAATGTCCAAACACATTGTAACCAGTGGTTGGTTCCTAATAACTTATATAAACTTAATCATACTATAACTCCATGGTTTCATCAAAATTTCTAAATCTAACCACAAATTAATTCCCATGTGGTTTCCCTAACAATTTTAAAGCCAACCATAAAATAACCACAATGTGGTTTCACTAAAATTTATAAAACTTACCCCAATACATTCTCCATGTGGTTTCACCAACATTTCCAAACCTAACCACAAAGCAATCCTTCAGTGATTAATTTTAGCATCTATAATTTGCATGATGCTATTCGATTTGCATAAACTAAACCCAACAATTCCCACACTTGGAGCTATTCACATGAACATACAGACCAATATTTACATAGTACTATTTTACCTTCCAAACAAGACAAAGAACAATTTTCAAGAGAGATTTCTGTAATGTTAAATCTCACAAAATATAAATTGTAGGGTGTGGTCCAAACTTAACAAAATATCCTACAATAATGTACCCTATCAATCAAGCCAATATTCACTTGTAATTAACTTGTATAAAACAACCCAGGGGACAATCTGTTCACCACCCTCACTTACTTGTCCCAAACCCAGCACAAACTAACCTAAATAATGCTCCTTACTATCTTTTATTAACTTACCACAAATATCCTCTTTGTCTCAACTAAATATATTGACTTGCTCACATAATACCTCTATATTGGGACACTACTGTGTATTGTAGCAACCTGGAATATAATATTATTGGACTCTTAATATAGCATATGCCAAACATCACACAGGATGTCCTGTATTGTTTCTGTCAACTTGTATCAAACAATGTACAAACTACATGATTCTCTCCAACTTGTACAATACACCACACAGGAATATTTCATTGTTGCTACCAACTTGTATCAAACAATGTACAAACTACATGATTCTCTCCAACTTGTACAATACAGCACACAGGATGTCAACAGAGAACAGGATGATCTGCATTTGTCTTACTATATTATATCAGGAACAATGCAGATCATCCTGTTCTCTATTTGATACAAGTTGACAGAAACAATACAGGACATCCTGTGTGGTGTTTGGCATATGCTATATTAAGTCCATTAATATTATATTTGAGGTTGTTACAATACAGTGTCCCAATATAGAGGTATTAGGTGAACAAGTCAATATATTTAGTTGAGACAAAGAGGATATTTGTGGTAAGTTAATAGAAGATAGTAAGGAGCATTATTTAGGTTATTTTGTGCTGAGTTTGGGACAAGTGAGTGATAAACAGATTGTTCTCTTGGTTGTTTGATACAAGTTAATAAAACCATACAAGTGAATATTAGCTGATTGATAGGGCACATTAGTGTATATGCACACTACTGTTAGAACTGACATTACAGGAAGCTTGGAGATTGTTCCCTGTGTTGTTAGGGAAGGTAACAAAGTAACACGTTTTTACTATCCACGCCCGTTGAAGAACGTTCTGTTCGAAAGCTTGCGGTAATAAAGAAATTTACACAAGAAGCTCCTCTTATTGTTTATTGTTGTTTTAATGAAAGTAACATATACATGTTTCAGTGTTGTTCTGTCCAATTAAAATAGTGTTGTTCAATAAACTTTGTATCAATATTAATGTGAATTTCTCCCTGTGTGAAGTAGTACCATGTAAGTTGTTCTTTTTGCTCACCAACTTGTGCCAAATAGTACACATAATAACCTGCATTGTTCTTACTAACTTGTATCAGATATCATACAGACAAACTGACTTGTTCTCACCAAATTTTATAAAACAGCACACTGGATAGCCTGAATATTTCTCACCAACTTGTATCAGATAGCATACAGACAAACTGCCTTGTTCTCACCAAATTTTATAAAACAGCACACTGGATAGCCTGATAATTTCTCACCAACTTGTATCAGATAGCATACAGACAAACTGACTTGTTCTCACCAATTTATATAAAACAGCACACTGGATAGCCTGAATATTTCTCACCAACTTGTATCAGATAGCATACAGACAAACTGCCTTGTTCTCACCAAATTTTATAAAACAGCACACTGAATAGCCTGAATATTTCTCACCAACTTGTATCAGATAGCATACAGACAAACTGACTTGTTCTCACCAATTTATATAAAACAGCACACTGGATAGCCTGATAATTTCTCACCAACTTGTATCAGATAGCATACAGACAAACTGACTTGTTCTCACCAATTTATATAAAACAGCACACTGGATAGCCTGAATATTTCTCACCAACTTGTATCAGATAGCATACAGACAAACTGCCTTGTTCTCACCAATTTATATAAAACAGCACACTGGATAGCCTGAATATTTCTCACCAACTTGTATCAGATAGCATACAGACAAACTGACTTGTTCTCACCAAATTTTATAAAACAGCACACTGGATAGCCTGAATATTTCTCACCAACTTGTATCAGATAGCATTCAGACAAACTGCCTTGTTCTCACCAAATTTTATAAAACAGCACACTGGATAGCCTGAATATTTCTCACCAACTTGTATCAGATAGCATACAGACAAACTGCCTTGTTCTCACCAAATTTTATAAAACAGCACACTGAATAGCCTGAATATTTCTCACCAACTTGTATCAGATAGCATACAGACAAACTGACTTGTTCTCACCAATTTATATAAAACAGCACACTGGATAGCCTGAATATTTCTCACCAACTTGTATCAGATAGCATACAGACAAACTGCCTTGTTCTCACCAAATTTTATAAAACAGCACACTGGATAGCCTGAATATTTCACACCAACTTGTATCAGATAGCATACAGACAAACTGCCTTGTTCTCACCAACTTTTATAAAACAGCACACTGGATAGCCTGAATATTTCTCACCAATTTGTGCCAAACAGTACATAGAATAATCTGCATTGTTCTCACCAACTTGTATCAGATAGCATACAGACAAACTGCCTTGTTCTCACCAACTTTTATAAAACAGCACACTGGATAGCCTGAATATTTCTCACCAACTTGTGCCAAACAGTACATAGAATAATCTGCATTGTTCTCACCAACTTGTATCAGATAGCATACAGACAAACTGCCTTGTTCTCACCAACTTTTATAAAACAGCACACTCGATAGCCTGAATATTTCTCACCAACTTGTATCAAGTAGATATCTCCACCGTGCATAGAACGTCTGGGAAACTATTTGATCTATTTAAACACAAAACAGAAACATATCCAATCAATGTTTCCGGTGGAATTTCGCCACAATTATTGTCAATATAGAATCGAGCCCGGGTCATTGCGGTCTAGATTCAACGATCTCACTCCATCCTCAGTGCCCGACCTGGAGAACACTTCTCTTTGCTCCTTCTTAATATTTCGCGACGGTAAAAATATTTCTCTTTGACGGATATGTTTTCTGAAGTGGCTTAAATACCGAACTTTGCCAGAAATGTGGCCACAGGACAACATTGCACAAGTACCACTCAGCCTATCATCGCCCCGAATAAACAAGAGACATACAAGGTATTGGAATCTCTTGATACAAGAGATTGGATTTTAGACGTAAAACTTTATTGGCGACACTGTCGTCGGCATTGCCAAGGCGATGATGACATCTGTGTTGACACCGTTATTAGGATAATTTTCCAATACGTCGGTTTAAAAAACTTGAGTCCCTTCAAAGCCACAATTTGGTTGTTAATTTAGGCGTCATAATTACCTCTCAGCGTGTAACTCGATACCGCGGTTTTATAAATAACCTCCGTTCTTCCGTGCAACTGTACACGCCGCCACAATGGCAGGACTCAAGCCTGCGTACATAGGGAGAATCAAATAGCGAAGTGGAATTTGGCCAAGTGGTTGTTCTACTTCCAGACATGTGGCCCGCGCTCTCGACGAATGTTGGCGGAGATCTCCTTGTTCAACGAAGGTCTCTCGGCTGAGAGAAACTTTCTCAAAATCCTTCAAATGTCAGAAATAAAAAGTCCCATCATACGTATGATCTATGCAACGTTTGGAATCCATCGACATTGGTTTTCTAGAAGAAACTCAAGAACACAATTAGGATCAAGTATTCTCCACGAATTTTTCAATTATTACCTCTTCTTATTATGATTACTGCGATGTGGAGAAATCACGAGGGCCTGGCTCATCAGTGATGAACCTTCCCAGCGGTTTCGCCAGTTTTATTCAAAATGAGTGCCCAGCACTGATGAGCCAGGCCTCCTCAATATTTTTCGATCGCAATAAGCACAAAAAGAATTCGTTTTATTCGAGAAAAATTCGCGCTGAATAGTTATATTTCTCGTACACAGATGGCGCTAACGCCTTGTTATGAATCTACAATTGGCGGGATCTCTCCGCGATGTGTGCGAGGAGCCAGGCGGCGCCACCTCCTTCAATCAATACCTCATCATGACGTGGAACAGCAACATGACGCCGTGCAATCAATAGGTCTCCACAAGTTGGTACTGGAAGTGTCGAGAGAACGTTTCAGCCGTATCATACATTAATCTGTGTAGCAGGGAGACATATTCCCAACTTGGAGGACTTGAACAGGCGCGCGAAGAGACAGTTCTCTGAGCAGGTTCGATTCATTCTTCGATTTTTGTGTTTCCACCTTGGTCGAATACTGAGCCAGTCTGGACAGAGCTGATCTAGACCACAGCTCTCTGATTGCTCACAGGAGCAAGAATCTCCGGGTTACGTCACCTGAGCGAGTTGAGTGTTCCCAGTAGATAAAGTCCGTTACGTAACTTGCACTTTGACCGCAGCATAAGAGATCGGAGCCTCTCGTAGCGCCGTTTCCCCCATTCACCCCATCCAATTATATTTAGGTGGAACACCAACTAGATAGCGCGAGATGTGCACATTGTCTTTGATCTTCCGTGTACAACGAGGAAAAACAAAACTTTCCCTCACAACAAGATTTGACATTTTTGACAAACGGATCAGTAGTGGAGAAGCCAGTACAATCTGCAGAAAGAATTCTAAAACGTTGTAAATAGCTGGAGTACGTAGCCGTGCAGTTGCTGAAAGAGCCGTTTGTGCTTACAACGGGGGAAGACCTCCATAGTGCTGCGCCACCGCTGCGTGTCAACATTTATGTGAAGATACTGAGACAATAGAAAATTGATTTTTAAAAAGGAATAAGAGAGGTAATCTATAGACAAAATACGAAGTTTTCTATGTGCAAACACAACTGCCATATATCTAAGTAAGGCAAGAAAGTGAACAAAAGAAATGCCTGTATAGAAAGTGGAACTATACAGAAAAAGGAAACCACAGACGATTTCCAACTCCATTGTGTAGGCCTGAGTCGCCGCGGGCTCTGACCGACAGTGGAGACTCTTGTCTATCAGATTCAAAGTCCAAATTACAACTGAATCAATATGACAAAATTCCTCTGGAAAACGTGAGTCAGTTCACATTGTGAAACAGTTGGCTTGGCTAACGGAAAGTTTGAGTTACCATCAGTTCAGATGGAACAAAGATGGCCAAGATTCACCGACCAGTTCATGAGATGCCATGAGAAGTTATGATGTCAACATAATGTCACCAACCTGCCCCGGGTAGATCGCGCAGCTAACTGACGCCAGAGGTCGGGTGAGTTATCAAATGGAAAAAGCTATTTCGATGCGGAGACAAATCCTGGGGATCCAGCCATTCTATTAACATTGGTGGTGACATGAAGTGTATTTTATATTCCACCAAACAAAATACTCCGTACCATCGGAGAATGAACATAACTAGCCGAATCTCTTCAAACTCCACACTTGATTCTACGTCGGTAGGAACGTGGAGTAGATGGGACCCCCGGGCCTCCCGTGTACCATGTACCTTTCAATATATAGCGGGAGGATGTGGTTTTAAAAAGTTATAAGTTCTAGATTTCGAATTATAATATTGATTGAAAACCTGTCTAAGCTGGACTTGTGGATATAATCATAGACAACAGTTTGAACCGGGTAATCCTCAGAAAGAATTGAGACAACAATTGACGCTGTTATTTTATTGTTGGAACTCAATTCAGAATTTGTGGGGTGGGGGGTCAATTGCAAGTTTTTACGGCTGGAGTCGTGTAGGAAATCACAGTATTGAACATTGTAGGACTGAATTGGTTAACTCAAGGCAGAATGTGTGGTGGAAAGTCAGAAGTGGTTATAGCAAGTTTATACGTTTGAAGTCTGACCAGAATATGTGTGAGAAGTCTCAGTATTGGGAATAGTAGAGTTGTGGATAGTTGGCAGTTTGACAGCGTAGGAAGTCCTCAGTGGACTTCGAGCCGTTTGAATTCTGAGAAGAAACTGTGTGGGAAGATACGGCAGTTGACATTGAAATATTGTGAAGTTTGGGAGAAGGATTGCAGTAATTCCAAGGTTGAGATCTTACCGTTTCAATATTGCAATGCCCGCTACTGTTGCGTAGAACGGAAATTCTTTAATTTCTACTCATTGCCCTGAATGTTAATTCCAGCGCCAATTTCTACATCAGAGTACAATCACATATCAGAGACGAGTTGGATCCTGAGGTTTGGTCATCCATATGTTCAATTTATAAATTTATCCTTTCACAAACGTCAGACACTGTCCCGTCATATATCTTTGACAGTACCCTCTATAACACGATTTACCTGGTTAAACAAAGTGTACTCCATTTTTTACACACACATACAGGTACATACACATACATACATGTAAGTCTATATTAGCCAGCTCTGCAGGAAAATAATTTATTTTACAATAAATAAGAATTTATATTTCATTTTATTCCTATATCAGCAGTGACTGTCACTAGGTGGGTTCTGCCCACATTGGCTTCGCCCGCTCCATCACCAGGCGACACGTGTAGACAATGCTGATGTCCCCGGTGACTTTTATATCAGATGGATACTGATATTTTATTTCCTGAATTTTCAAATAGCTCCACTATTGAACATTTGTGTGAGTTCACCTGTTGAGTGGTTAGTAGTTGGTCATCTGGAAAGGTGGTGCAAGCAAGCTTTCAAATATTTATTTTCCGAAAACGAGATAAATGAGATGTGGAATGGTTCACCAGATGTGGCAAGTCTTGTTGTCTGTCTTGTAGACTACTGCTGTAGAAATGTGCACTCGTTACATCTGTGGGGTCTCTAAGTCTACATCAGTTGGCTCTCTGAGTCTACATCAGTTGCGTGTGTGGGTCTCTGAGTCTACATCAGTTGGCTCTCTGAGTCTACATCAGTTGGCTCTCTGACTCTACATCAGCTAGGTCTCTGAGTCTACATCAGTTGGCTCTCTGAGTCTACATCAGTTGGCTCTCTGAGTTTACATCAGTTGGCTCTCTGAGTCTACATCAGCTAGGTCTCTGAGTTTACATCAGTTGGCTCTCTGAGTCTACATTAGTTGGCTCTCTGAGTTTACATCAGTTGGTCTCTGAGTTTACATCAGCTAGGTCTCCGAGTCTACATCAGTTGGCTCTCTGAGTTTACATAATTTGGCTCTCTGAGTCTATATCAGCTAGGTCTCTGAGTTTACATCAGCTAGGTCTCTGAGTTTACATCAGTTGGCTCTCTGAGTCTACATCAGCTAGGTCTCTGAGTTTACATCAGTTGGCTCTCTGAGTTTACATCAGTTGGCTCTCTGAGTCTACATCAGCTAGGTCTCTGAGTTTACATCAGCTAGGTCTCTGAGTTTAAATCAGTTGGTTCTCTGAGCCTACATAAGCTAGGTCTCTGAGTTTACATCAGTTGGCTCTCTGAGTCTACATCAGTTGGCTCTCTGAGTTTACATCAGTTGGTCTCTGAGTATACATCAGCTAGGTCTCTGAGTTTACATCAGTTGGTTCTCTGAGCCTACATCAGCTAGGTCTCTGAGTTTACATCAGTTGGTTCTCTGAGTCTACATCAGCTAGGTCTCTGAGTTTACATCAGTTGGCTCTTTGAGTCTACATCAGTTCTGTGTGTGGGTCTCTGAGTCTACACCACTTTGTCTCTGAGTTTACATCAGTTGGCTCTCTGAGTCTACATCTATTGGCTCTCTGAGTCTACATCAGTTGTGTGTATGGGTCTCTGAGTCTACAGCAGTTGGCTCTCTGAGTCTACATCAGTTGGCACTCTGAGTCTACGTCAGTTGGCTCTCTGAGTTTACATCAGTTGGCTCTCTGAGTCTACATCAGTTCTGTGTGTGGGTCTCTGAGTCTACACCACTTTGTCTCTGAGTTTACATCAGTTGGCTCTCTGAGTCTATATCAGTTGGCTCTCTGAGTCTACATCAGTTGTGTGCGTGGGTCTCTGAGTCTACATCAGTTGGCTCTCTGAGTCTACATCAGTTGGCTCTCTGAGTCTACATCAGTTGGCTCTCTGAGTTTACATCAGTTGACTTTCTGAGTCTACACCAGTTGGTCTCTGAGTCTACATCACCTAGGTCTCTGAGTCTACATCAGTTGGCTCTCTGAGTTTACATTAGTTGGCTCTCTGACTCTACATCAGATAGGTCTCTAAGGCTACATCAGTTGGCTCTCTGAGTCTACATCAGTTGGCTCTCTGAGTCTACATCAGTTGGCTCTCTGAGTCTACACCAGTTGATCTCTGAGTTTACATCAGTTGGCTCTCTGAGTCTACATCAGTTGGTCTCTGAATCTACATCAGTTGGTTCTCTGAGTCTACATCAGTTGGCTCTCTGAGTCTACATCAGTTGTGTGTGTGTCTCTGAGTCTACATCAGTTGTGTGTGTGTCTCTGAGTCTACATCAGTTGGCTCTCTGAGTCTACATCAGTTGTGTGTTGTTCTCTGAGTCTACATCAGTTGGCTCTCTGAGTTTACATCAGTTGTGTGTGTGGGTCTCTGAGTCTACATCAGTTGGCTCTCTGAGTCTACGTCAGTTGGCTCTCTGAGTTTACATCAGTTGGCTCTCTGAGTATACATCAGCTAGGTCTCTGAGTTTACATCAGTTGGTTCTCTGAGCCTACATCAGCTAGGTCTCTGAGTTTACATCAGTTGGTTCTCTGAGTCTACATCAGCTAGGTCTCTGAGTTTACATCAGTTGGCTCTTTGAGTCTACATCAGTTCTGTGTGTGGGTCTCTGAGTCTACACCACTTTGTCTCTGAGTTTACATCAGTTGGCTCTCTGAGTCTACATCTATTGGCTCTCTGAGTCTACATCAGTTGTGTGTATGGGTCTCTGAGTCTACAGCAGTTGGCTCTCTGAGTCTACATCAGTTGGCACTCTGAGTCTACGTCAGTTGGCTCTCTGAGTTTACATCAGTTGGCTCTCTGAGTCTACATCAGTTCTGTGTGTGGGTCTCTGAGTCTACACCACTTTGTCTCTGAGTTTACATCAGTTGGCTCTCTGAGTCTATATCAGTTGGCTCTCTGAGTCTACATCAGTTGTGTGCGTGGGTCTCTGAGTCTACATCAGTTGGCTCTCTGAGTCTACATCAGTTGGCTCTCTGAGTCTACATCAGTTGGCTCTCTGAGTTTACATCAGTTGACTTTCTGAGTCTACACCAGTTGGTCTCTGAGTCTACATCACCTAGGTCTCTGAGTCTACATCAGTTGGCTCTCTGAGTTTACATTAGTTGGCTCTCTGACTCTACATCAGATAGGTCTCTAAGGCTACATCAGTTGGCTCTCTGAGTCTACATCAGTTGGCTCTCTGAGTCTACATCAGTTGGCTCTCTGAGTCTACACCAGTTGATCTCTGAGTTTACATCAGTTGGCTCTCTGAGTCTACATCAGTTGGTCTCTGAATCTACATCAGTTGGTTCTCTGAGTCTACATCAGTTGGCTCTCTGAGTCTACATCAGTTGTGTGTGTGTCTCTGAGTCTACATCAGTTGTGTGTGTGTCTCTGAGTCTACATCAGTTGTGTGTGTGTCTCTGAGTCTACATCAGTTGGCTCTCTGAGTCTACATCAGTTGTGTGTTGTTCTCTGAGTCTACATCAGTTGGCTCTCTGAGTTTACATCAGTTGTGTGTGTGGGTCTCTGAGTCTACATCAGTTGGCTCTCTGAGTCTACGTCAGTTGGCTCTCTGAGTTTACATCAGTTGGCTCTCTGAGTCTACATCAGTTGGCTCTCTGAGTCTACACCAGTTGGTCTCTGAGTTTACATCAGTTGGCTCTCTGAGTCTACATCAGTTGGTCTCTGAGTCTACATCAGTTGGCTCTCTGAGTCTGCATCAGTTGTGTGTGTGGGTCTCTGAGTCTACATCAGCTAGGTCTCTGAGTCTACATCAGTTGGCTCTCTGAGTCTACATCAGTTGGCTCTGAGTTTACCTCAGTTGGCTCTCTGAGTTTACATCAGTTGGTCCTCTGAGTTTACATCAGTTGGCTTTCTGAGTCTACATCAGCTAGGTCTCTGAGTCTACATCAGTTGGCTCTCTGGGTCTACATCAGTTGTGTGTGTGGGTCTCTGAGTCTACATCAGTTGGTCTCTGAGCCTACATCAGTTGGCTCTCTGAGTCTACATCAGTTGGCTCTCTGAGTCTACTTCAGTTGGCTCTCTGAGTCTACATCAGTTGTGTGTGTGGGTCTCTGAGTCTACATCAGTTGGCCCTCTGAATCTACATCAGTTGGTCTCTGAGCCTACATCAGTTGGCTCTCTGAGTCTACACCAGTTGGTCTCTGAGTCTACATCAGTTGGCTCTCTGAGTCTACATCAGTTGTGTGTGTGGGTCTCTGAGTCTACACCAGTTGGTCTCTGAGTCTACATCAGTTGGCTCTCTGAGTTTACATCAACTAGGTCTCTGGGTCTACATCAGTTGTGTGTGTGGGTCTCTGAGTCTACATTAGTTGGATCTCTGAGTCTACATCAGTTGGCTCTCTGAGTCTACATTAGTTGGCTCTCTGAGTCTACATCGGTTGAGTGTGTGGGTCTCTGAGTCTACATCAGTTGGCTCTCTGAGTCTACATCAGTTGTGTGTGTGGGTCTCTGAGTCTACACCAGTTGGTCTCTGAGCCTACATCAGTTGGCTCTCTGAGTCTACACCAGTTGGTCTCTGAGTCTACATCAGTTGGCTCTCTGAGTCTACACCAGTTGGTCTCTGAGTCTACATTAGTTGGATCTCTGAGTCTACATCAGTTGGCTCTCTGGGTCTACATCAGTTGGATCTCTGAGTCTACATTAGTTGGCTCACTGAGTCTACATCAGTTGGCTCTCTGAGTTTACATCAACTAGGTCTCTGGGTCTACATCAGTTGTGTGTGTGGGTCTCTGAGTCTACATTAGTTGGATCTCTGAGTCTACATCAGTTGGCTCTCTGAGTCTACATTAGTTGGCTCTCTGAGTCTACATCAGTTGGCTCTCTGAGTCTACATCGGTTGTGTGTGTGGGTCTCTGAGTCTACATTAGTTGGATCTCTGAGTCTACATCAGTTGGCTCTCTGGGTCTACTTCAGTTGGATCTCTGAGTCTACATTAGTTAGATCTCTGAGTCTACATCAGTTGGCTCTCTGGGTGTACGTCAGTTGGATCTCTGAGTCTACATCAGTTGGCTCTCTGAGTCTAGATCAGTTGTTGGGACTTTGAGTCCTTATCAGCTGGGACTTTGAGTCTATATCAGCTGGGACTTTGAGTCCTTATCAGCTGGGACTTTGAGTCTATATCAGCTGGGACTTTGAGTCTACATCAGCTGGGTTTTTGAGTCTATATCAGCTGGCACTTTGTGTCTATATCAACTAGGACTTTGAGTCTATATCAGCTGGGACTTTGAGTCTATATCAGCTAGGACTTTGAGTCTACATCAGCTAGGACTTTGAGTCTATATTAGCTAGGACTTTGAGTCTATATCAGCTGGGACTTTGAGTCTATATCAGCTAGGACTTTGAGTCTATATCAGCTGGGACTTTGAGTCTATATCAGCTGGGACTTTGAGTCTACATCAGCTGGGTTTTTGAGTCTATATCAGCTGGCACTTTGTGTCTATATCAACTAGGACTTTGAGTCTATATCAGCTGGGACTTTGAGTCTATATCAGCTAGGACTTTGAGTCTATATCAGCTAGGACTTTGAGTCTATATCAGCTGGGACTTTGAGTCTATATCTGCCTGGACTTTGAGTCCTTATCAGCTGGGACTTTGAGTCTATATCAGCTGGGACTTTAAGTCTATATCAGCTGGGACTTTGAGTCTATATCAGCTAGGACTTTGAGTCTACATCAGCTGGGACTTTGAGTCTATATTAGCTAGGACTTTGAGGTCTATATCAGCTAGGACTTTTAGTCTATTTCAGCTGGGACCTTGAGTCTATATCAGCTGGGACTTTGAGAATATATCTGCTAGGACTTTGAGTCTATATCAGCTGGGACTTTGAGTCTACATCAGCTGGGTCTTTGAGTCTACATCAGCTGGGTTTTTGAGTCTATATCAGCTGGGACTTTGAGTCTATATCAACTAGGACTTTGAGTCTATATCAGCTGGGACTTTGAGTCTATATCAGCTGGGACTTTGAGAATATATCAGCTGGAATTTTGAGTCTATATCTGCTGGGCTTTGAGTCTATATCAGCTGGGACTTTGAGTCTATATCAGCTGGAACTTTGAGTCTATATCAGCTAGGACTTTGAGTCTATATCAGTTGGGACTTTGAGTCTATATCAGTTGGGACTTTGAGTCTATATCAGCTGGGAATTTGTGTCTATATCAGCTGGGACTTTGAGTCTATATCAGCTGGGACTTTGAGTCTATATCTGCTGGGACTTTGAGTCTATATCAGCTGGGACTTTGAGTCTATATCTGCTGGGACTTTGAGTCTATATCAGCTAGGACTTTGAGTCTATATCAGCTGGGACTTTGAGTCTATATCAGCTGGGACTTTGTGTCTATATCAGCTGGGACTTTGAGTCTATATCAGCTAGGACTTTGAGTCTACATCAGCTAGGACTTTGAGTCTATATTAGCTAGGACTTTGAGTCTATATCAGCTGGGACTTTGAGTCTATATCAGCTAGGACTTTGAGTCTATATCAGCTGGGACTTTGAGTCTATATCAGCTGGGACTTTGAGTCTATATCAGCTAGGACTTTGAGTCTATATCAGCTGGGACTTTGAGTCTATATTAGCTAGGACTTTGAGGTCTATATCAGCTAGGACCTTTAGTCTATTTCAGCTGGGACCTTGAGTCTATATCAGCTGGGACTTTGAGTCTATATCAGCTGGGACTTTGAGAATATATCAGTGGAACCTTGAGTCTATATCAGCTGGAACCTTGAGTCTATATCAGCTGGAACCTTGAGTCTATATCAGCTGGGACTTTGAGAATATATCAGCTGGAACCTTGAGTTTATATCAGCTGGGACTTTGAGTCTATATCAGCTGGGACTTTGAGAATATATCAGCTTGGACTTTGAGTCTATATCAGCTGGGACTTTGAGTCTATATCAGCTAGGACTTTGAGTCTACATCAGCTGGGACTTTGAGTCTATATTAGCTAGGACTTTGAGGTCTATATCAGCTAGGACTTTTAGTCTATTTCAGCTGGGACCTTGAGTCTATATCAGCTGGGACTTTGAGAATATATCTGCTAGGACTTTGAGTCTATATCAGCTGGGACTTTGAGTCTACATCAGCTGGGTCTTTGAGTCTACATCAGCTGGGTTTTTGAGTCTATATCAGCTGGGACTTTGAGTCTATATCAACTAGGACTTTGAGTCTATATCAGCTGGGACTTTGAGTCTATATCAGCTGGGACTTTGAGAATATATCAGCTGGAATTTTGAGTCTATATCTGCTGGGCTTTGAGTCTATATCAGCTGGGACTTTGAGTCTATATCAGCTGGAACTTTGAGTCTATATCAGCTAGGACTTTGAGTCTATATCAGTTGGGACTTTGAGTCTATATCAGTTGGGACTTTGAGTCTATATCAGCTGGGAATTTGTGTCTATATCAGCTGGGACTTTGAGTCTATATCAGCTGGGACTTTGAGTCTATATCTGCTGGGACTTTGAGTCTATATCAGCTGGGACTTTGAGTCTATATCTGCTGGGACTTTGAGTCTATATCAGCTAGGACTTTGAGTCTATATCAGCTGGGACTTTGAGTCTATATCAGCTGGGACTTTGTGTCTATATCAGCTGGGACTTTGAGTCTATATCAGCTAGGACTTTGAGTCTACATCAGCTAGGACTTTGAGTCTATATTAGCTAGGACTTTGAGTCTATATCAGCTGGGACTTTGAGTCTATATCAGCTAGGACTTTGAGTCTATATCAGCTGGGACTTTGAGTCTATATCAGCTGGGACTTTGAGTCTATATCAGCTAGGACTTTGAGTCTATATCAGCTGGGACTTTGAGTCTATATTAGCTAGGACTTTGAGGTCTATATCAGCTAGGACCTTTAGTCTATTTCAGCTGGGACCTTGAGTCTATATCAGCTGGGACTTTGAGTCTATATCAGCTGGGACTTTGAGAATATATCAGTGGAACCTTGAGTCTATATCAGCTGGAACCTTGAGTCTATATCAGCTGGAACCTTGAGTCTATATCAGCTGGGACTTTGAGAATATATCAGCTGGGACTTTGAGAATATATCAGCTGGGACTTTGAGTCTATATCAGCTGGGACTTTGAGAATATATCAGCTTGGACTTTGAGTCTATATCAGCTGGGACTTTGAGTCCTTATCAGCTGGGACTTTGAGTCTATATCAGCTGGGACTTTGAGAATATATCAGCTGGGACTTTGAGAATATATCAGCTGGGACTTTGAGTCTATATCAGTTGGGACTTTGAGTCTATATCAGCTGGGACTTTGTGTCTATATCAGCTGGGACTTTGAGTCTATATCAGCTGGGACTTTGAGTCTATATCAGCTGGAACCTTGAGTCTATATCAGCTGGGACTTTGAGAATATATCAGTGGAACCTTGAGTCTATATCAGCTGGAACCTTGAGTCTATATCAGCTGGGAATTTGAGTCTATATCAGCTGGGACTTTGAGAATATATCAGCTGGAACTTTGAGAATATATCAGCTGGGACTTTGAGTCTATATCAGCTGGGACTTTGAGTCTATATCAGCTGGGACTTTGAGTCTATATCAGCTGGGACTTTGAGAATATATCAGCTGGGACTTTGAGAATATATCAGCTGGGACTTTGAGTCTATATCAGCTGGGACTTTGAGTCTATATCAGCTGGGACTTTGAGAATATATCAGCTGGGACTTTGAGTCTATATCAGCTGGGACTTTGAGTCTATATCAGCTGCGACTTTGAGTCTATATCAGCTGGAACTTTGAATCTATATTAGCTGGGACTTTGAGTCTATATCAGCTTGGAATTTGAGTCTATATCAGCTGGCACTTTGTGTCTATATCAGCTGGGACTTTGAGTCTATATCTGCTAGGACTTTGAGTCTATATCAGCTGGGACTTTGAGTCTATATCAGCTGGGACTTTGAGTCTATATCTGCTAGGACTTTGAGTCTATATAAGCTGGGACTTTGAGTCTATATCAGCTGGGACTTTGTGTCTATATCAGCTGGGACTTCGATAGAACCGACATGTCTCTCTTTGGAAGCTCCTACACTCTGAGTGGGCCCCAGGTCAAGACTGCCCATGGATCATGTATTGAATACCAAATGTCGACACCTTTAGAGGGCCTTCCCTTCTTTCTTCCGGCTACCATCGCCCAGAAGCATCGATTTCATTCTCCGTTAAAAAAATAATAATAAAATGGTTGTTTGTCAGTTTTGTTTTCTAAGTCGATTTAATTCGAGTGAGGACGTGAGAGTGGACCGGGAAGGCTCCCAAATTGTGGGCGGTCTCGAGGGCGGAGTCTGGAGGCGTGACCTAGCAGTGATTGGCTGAGGAGACGCCTGCGCAGAAGGGTAAGTTGGTCCTCGAAGCCTGCATCCCACGTTACATATCGATCCCACAATCTCGGGGAACGGAACTCAGAAAACTACAGTGTCTACTGAGACGTCAGGGTGCAGTGCTAGGCTGAGTCTATAGTTCAGTTAGTGCTCCCATCTAGACTGAGACCTCGTTTCTCTACCGGCGTGTCACAAGTTCTTCCTCTCCCACAGATCTGACTTACAGCACTGGCCGAGCACGTAGGTATCAACGCCCCGGAGCTTGGCTGCGGCGAAGGGAGGGGGGCTGCGTCAATGGTAAATTCTTGGAAAAAAGTGTCACCGTGAAATAATTTATATAGACAGATTTTAGCCAATGTGTGAGCACAGTGGTTCAACAAATATATGTGCAAAGTTCGGTGGATAGAAACACAGGGGTTCAACAAACATATGTACAAAGTTCGGTGGATAGAAACACAGGAGTTCAACAAACATATGTCTAAAGTTCGGTGGATAAAAACACAGGGGTTCAACAAACATACCTCCAAAGTTCGGTGGATAGAAACACAGGGGTTCAACAAACATATGTCCAAAGTTCGGTGGATAGAAACACAGGGGTTCAACAAACATATGTCCAAAGTTCGGTGGATAGAAACACAGGGGTTCGACAAACATATGTCCAAAGTTCGGTGGATAGAAACACAGGGGTTCGACAAACATATGTCTAAAGTTCGGTGGATAGAAACACAGGGGTTCAACAAACATATGTCCAAAGTTCGGTGGATAGAAACACAGGGATTCAACTGAGGTAAGTTCAAAGCTTTGCAGAAGGTTTTTCAACGAAGATATGTTCAATGTTGGGCGACGTATCCTCCGAGTTACAACCGCTGTAAGAGTTCAAGGGTCTAATTATGCTACGTATTTAACAGCATTTAACGTTCGAACAAGTTTAATCAACGCGTGAATTCAACGTTCTGACTATGCTGAACCTGACATAAGCCGTTGGAAGCTCACACCCAACTAAGTTCTGACAATGATAACTTTAAACCAATGAAAGCCTCATAAGTTCCTCCAAATATGAGCTGAGATGGCTATCCAGCTCACAGTTTCATACTTGTGGAGGTTTGTGTTCCTAGGTTTTCATGTTTTTACGTTAAGCAAGGTTTCAATCGACCTAGTTATAAATTCTGATTGTGTTGATCCAAGAATCTTAGCAGTAATAGGAGATCAAACTTTCTCCAATAAAACCTTATTTTTTGTAACCGATGTAGGTTCAATGCTCCCCTGGTGTAAGATAAGCTTTTAATTGACAAAGGTTCGACGTTCGTTCCATATAATATATTTTTAGCCAACTTAAGTTCAAAGTTCTGACCATATTTTCTCAGACTTTTAGCTGACGTGAGTTCAAATACCGCCTATATAATCTCAGATTTTTATCCGACTTTAATGCTACAACATAAGTTCTCTCCTTCTATTCCAGCTTCCATTTTAAAGGACATAACTTCAAAGTCCCACCCATATAGGCTTAGAGTTTTAACGGAAGTTAATACAAAATTCTGAGGATGTGAAAGCCAGATGGCAGATATTTCTCAGCTCCAGTTCAATTGTCCATTTGGCCAGCTGTTCGCCTGAGGGCCAGCCATATGTGTTCCAGACAACTCATGTGTGCCTAAGTTCTGATAAATACCCTATATGTGAAACATACAGTAGAGGTGACACATAGTTTTAACAATCGTCAGGTCCCACTTGATATGACCTGAATGGCGGAACTTGAGCCAAATTTCCAGCTGCCCGCACACGGTATGTGTCTAGCCATTTAAATAGAGATTATCCTTTGAGCAGGAAAGGAATAATATTGTAGCGTTATTTGTTGTATTGTTTACATAAATAGGTTTTTAACAGTGACCCGTGAGCATCCGCCTCGAGCCGCGCGCCTCACTGCTAACAAGATATCCGTGTTTTCTTTCTGATTTAAAAAATCTGTTCGTTGGAAGCAATAAACGTTCCTCGTTCAATTTATCTTCGCCTGTTGTTTGTAATTCTTACCGCGACAAGTGGTGGAGACGCTGGGTACCGATACCATCACGGATACCTCTGTCAGAAGAAGCCGTCGCCTAGAAGGCCTAGAACCACGTTTTGATTTCGACGAAAAGAATAAGCCAATCAGAAAAATGTCAATATCGGCTGGAGTTAACACGGTTGTTAATACTTGCAAACATTTGACAAGAAACCCAACTGTGTTTAGCGGCAATGGAACGGAGGATTGTGGCAAATGGATGAAGGATTACGAACGTATTGCGAGATCTAACTGCTGGGATGCCACGATGAAATTGGCGAACGCACCATTCTTTTTGGAAGGGACCGCTGGCCAATGGTATGATAACAACGAAGAAGGAATGGATTCGTGGGATATGTTTAAGGAGATGTTTAGCCGGACATTCGACAATAGCGGCGTCCTTCTCAGACGCGCTAAGGACAACCTTCAGAGTCGAGCTCAGAAGAGTACAGAATCCTGTGAATCCTATATCCAAGACGTTCTGAGCTTGTGTAGGCAGGTGAATCCCGATATGAGTCAAGGAGAGAAAGTGGCACATCTAATGAAAGGTGTGGTAGAAGATGTCTATCAGGTCATCTTGATAAAGGAAATTGATACTGTTGAAGCCTTTGTCGATTGGTGCCGAAAAGTGGAGGCTTGCAAGCAGCGACGCATCGGGAAACCAAGGTTTGAGCGACTCCCTAACGTCGCAAGTATAGAGCAACCAAACTCCTCGTCTCTGGAAGATCTGATTCGACGAATCGTGAGAGAAGAAATTAAAAGTGCCCTACATTTCGAATCTATAGTGCCGGAGGTGAACTCCCTGAAGAAAATTATTCATGAAGAGGTTGAGAGAAATCTGACCCCAATTGCGGAGCAGAGTCCATACTACCGAGAACAACGCCGCTACTTTGAAGGACCGGCGAAACCAACCCCGTATTACCAGCAGCAAAGTCCTACAAGGCTGACTACTGCCCGAAGAAAGACTGACGAATGGAGGACGGTGGATAATATTCCCGTTTGTTTCCAATGCGGACGCCCGGGTCACGTCGCCAGGTACTGCCGAGAGCGGCGAGGGATGGTGGATCGACAGCCACCGGGGAGATACCACCCTGTCCAGAACGGCCCGCGAACGATCTATAATAGCGATGAAACCCCAGGCCGCACAAGTTACCGAAGCCCGTCGCCCTATCCAGGTCGTGGCCGATCCCCAGCTGAACGTCGCCCCTCGATATCGCCAAGCCGACGATCTGGCCGATCACCTTATCGTGAGGAAAACTAGAGCAAGCGCCCTTCGCTGGAGGTAAGGTCGCTGAGGAGATTATAAATCCTCCGCCGCTCATAGCCGCTAAGCTATCACAGAATATAGTTGACGTTACTATTGACGATAAAACTTTTCCTGCCCTTGTCGACAGCGGCGCTTCGTTTTCGGTTATTTCGGACCACTTTAGACAACAACACAAAAAGACTATGTTCAGTGACGCTGGCATGACACTTAGAGTTGCCGACGGGAAATATCTCGTTTCCAGGGGCCGATGTACTTTACGTTTAGAAATAAACGGATTAGTACAGCCGTTTGAATTCATCGTTTTACCAAGTTGTAGCCACGACATCATTCTCGGTTGGGACTTTCTGGAGGCGTCAAGGGCTATAATCGATTGTGGTAGCGCCGAGATTCTGTTAGAAAAAGCAGAACTACCAGAGGATTCTTCGAGCATATTCCAAACTGTAGCCGCCGACGATAGCTTTATAATCCCCGCTGGATCGACCAAGCAGATAAACGTAATCAGCGAAACTATACTCGGTGTGAGTGATGTCGTAATGGAGCCTTCGAGGATCCTCTTTCTAGAACATGATCTGATGGTTCCCGCCTCGATCTTCGCTGTCCAGCATGGAAAAGGGAGAATTTGGATAACCAACATCGGCACATGTGATCGAACTGTCCCCAAAGGAATGTGTATTGGAGAGATACAGGCACTGGAAGAGGGTCAGCTGGCGGTCATCGGTGATGCTTCGGACACCAATCGGCAGGAGATTCTTGGACAAGAAAACTCTCCAAACATTGCCTCGATGATAAGCCCTGATCTATCCATGCTTGAAAGGACCAGGATATGTTCGATACTTGGGAGTTTCAGCGGCTTATTTGAATTTAATAAGTTTCCGTCTAATCTGACGAGCACAGCCAAGCACAAGATAAATACAGAGGACCATCCCCCGATTAAACGCCGTCCATATCGAGTGTCGCAGGTCGAACGTCAAACCATTCAGAATGAGGTCGACAAAATGTTGAAAGGAGGTATAGTTCAGCTTTCCGAAAGTCCTTGGTCCTCTCCTGTGGTATTAGTGAAAAAGAAAAATGGTAGTTGGCGTTTCTGTGTCGATTGCAGACACCTGAATAAAATCACAAAAAAGGATGTATATCCTCTACCAAGGATTGACGATACACTCGATTGCTTAAGAGGGGCGAGTTATTATTCTTCCATGGACCTCCGTTCTGGTTACTGGCAGATTGAGGTGGATGAGGCAGATCGCGAGAAGACCGCCTTCATTACACCCGACGGATTGTACGAATTCAAAGTTATGCCTTTCGGGTTGTGTAACGCCCCAGCGACAGTTGAAAGAATGATGGATACCTTGCTGAGGGGGTTGAAGTGGTCAATGTGCCTTTGCTATCTGGACGATATTATTGTGTTTTCACCCACCTTTGACGAACATGTTCGACGCCTTGAATTAGTTCTCAGGTGTCTCTCAAAGGCTGGACTTGTGTTAAATCCAGACAAGTGCTTGTTCGGAACAAAACGACTAAGCATTTTTGGGCATCTGGTGGATGGAGAGGGCGTGCACCCCGACCCGGGTAAAGTTGATGCTATGTCCAAATTCCCTACTCCCAAATCCCTCACTGATGTAAGAAGTTTCATTGGAATGTGCTCATATTATGGTCGTTTCATTAAGAATTTTGCTCAAAAAGCTGAACCACTACACAGGTTGTTGAGAAAGGACACCAGATTCGAATGGGGACCAGATCAACGGCAGGCCTATGAATCCTTGAAGTTGGCACTCGCGTCGGAACCCGTCTTGGCCCACTTTGACGAAAAGTATGTGACCGAACTGCACACCGACGCCAGTGGGTTTGGAATTGGTGCGGTTTTGGTCCAGGTCCAGGGAGGAAGTGAAAAACCGATTGGATATGCCTCAAGAACGCTGTCAACAGCTGAAAAAAATTATTCAACAACGGAGCGGGAGTGTCTTGCCGCGATTTGGGCGATCGGCAAGTTCCGTCCATACCTATTTGGGCGCTCGTTTACAATTGTGACGGATCATCACTCACTCTGTTGGCTTTCGGGCCTGAAGGACCCGTCGGGAAGACTGGCCAGGTGGGCCTTAAGACTTCAGGAATACAATGTGAACGTGGTATATAAAAACGGCAGAAAACATCAAGATGCCGATTGTCTCTCACGCAATCCAATCGAAGCGAATAACCCAGGGGAATCCGAAGATGACATACCAACATTAGCTGCTTTAACTGATATCGTCGCGGAACAGCGGAAAGATCCGGTAATTGTGAGAATATCGGAGGAATGTTTGAAGAACGATCAAAACCGCTTCAAAATAATCAATGGAGCTCTTTACAAGCGGAATTTCGACCCAGTGGGGCAACCGTGGCTATTGGTGATCCCCAGGCATTTGCGCCCTGACGTCCTCAGAAGTCTCCACGATAATCCAACTGCCGGTCATTTAGGGTTGGCTAAAACCCACGATAGAATTAGGAGGAAGTATTTTTGGCCAGGTCTTCTGAGGAGCATAAGAAAATATGTCGGTCACTGTAGGGAGTGCCAGCGTCGTAAACATGCTCCCTTGCGACCGCCCGGGTTGCTGCAACCGATACCACCCACCTCTGTTCCGTTCCAAAGAGTCGGAATTGATCTCCTCGGAAGATTCCCAATATCCCATTTAGGAAATAAATGGATAATAGTTTGCACAGACTATCTGACGCGATACGCTATCACCCGAGCCTTACCATCAGCAGACGCTCAGCAAGTGGCCAAGTTCGTCCTGGAGGACGTAGTACTTAAACATGGAGCACCACGAGAAATAATTACTGACCGGGTTAGGGTTTTTCAGTCTAAACTAATATCCGAGCTGACGGGACTTTGCTCTTCGGCTCAGAGATTTACCACGGCGTACCATCCTCAGACGAATGGTCTCACTGAGAGACTTAATAAAACCCTGGCCGACATGATGTCAATGTATGTGGACGTCGAACAAAAGGAATGGGACGTTATTCTTCCGTTCATCACGTTTGCTTACAATACGGCGAAGCAGGACACCACCGGATTCACCCCATTCAGCCTCATCCATGGACGAGAAGCTGAAACTACGTTGGATACATTGTTTCCTCTTTTAAAAGATGAAGATCAAGAGGACTATAATCGAGAGATAGTGACCCGAGCAGAGGAGACGCGACAATTGGCTCGGCTACATACACTGAGAGCGCAAGAGGGCAATAAACGACTCTACGACGCCAAACATCGAGAAGTGAGCTATCAGCCAGGCGATAAAGTATGGATATTTATACCCGTTCGGAAAATAGGGATATCCGAAAAATTAATAAAACGATATTTCGGCCCTTATAGGGTGACGAGACGCATTTCGGATGTGACGTACGAAGTCGAAAGTCTAGACACTACTAACCGCCGTCGTAAGCCAAAGGAAATTGTGCACGTAGTGAGAATGAAGAACTACCGTGACCCGGACGAACAACTGGACCTACCCGAGGATGAGCCTGCCGTCTGACAGCGAGGACGCTGTCCTTTTGGAGAGGAGGGCATTGTAGCGTTATTTGTTGTATTGTTTACATAAATAGGTTTTTAACAGTGACCCGTGAGCATCCGCCTCGAGCCGCGCGCCTCACTGCTAACAAGATATCCGTGTTTTCTTTCTGATTTAAAAAATCTGTTCGTTGGAAGCAATAAACGTTCCTCGTTCAATTTATCTTCGCCTGTTGTTTGTAATTCTTACCGCGACAATATTACTAATATCCCCAACATAAAAATTAGAAATAAACGAAGTTAAATATTTATTCATTTTTATATTAATCCTAATAAATGTGCGCTGATCTTAAATCTATTTTATAGAGTTGTCCATCTGGTTGGTGTGTCTACCCATTCTACATAGAGTTGTCCATCTGGTTGGTGTGTCTACCCATTCCACATAGAGTTGTCCATCTGGTTGGTGTGTCTACCCATTCTACATAGAGTTGTCCATCTGGTTGGTGTGTCTATCCATTCCACATAGAGTTGTCCATCTGGTTGGTGTGTTTACCCATTCTACATAGAGTTGTCCATCTGGTTGGTGTGTCTACCCATTCTACATAGAGTTGTCCATCTGGTTGGTGTGTCTACCCATTCTACATAGAGTTGTCCATCTGGTTGGTGTGTCTACCCATTCTACATAGAGTTGTCCATCTGGTTGGTGTGTCTACCCATTCTACATAGAGTTGTCCATCTGGTTGGTGTGTCTACCCATTCTACAAAGAGTTGTCCATCTGATTGGTGTGTCTACCCATTCTACATAGAGTTTCTGATCCCATAAAATTGAGCAGATGAATTGTTAACCATTTTATAGAAAAACCACAATTCGAAGGTTACAGTACCACCGCCCGCCTAGCATATTCTGGGACGTTCATAATTAGGCATTATAATTTACTCAAATGTCTTAAAATCGTGTCTGAACTTTCAAATACTTTCAGATTTATTGAAATGTCCGTTTGTTGTCCCAAATTGGAGATCGTCTAGTTTTTTGACCCAGCAGTCCGCTCTGATTTGCATAGAACCAACCAACCCCATCCACCCTCAGATCTCCTAGAAGAGAGGCCAATCCGGAGACCATGATGGCTGTTGTGTACTAAGGTATTAATTATCTTATTTATATTTTTTAGATGTTATGTTTGGCTTATTGTAGTTTGCAACCCGAAAAGTGTCTTTATGATACAAGGCGTCGTTCCTTATACAAGATAAGTTTGTAAGTGCCAATCAGGCTATGCAAATCAAAGACGGTCGGTCCGGCTTCAACACTGTTCGCACACACCAGTGTTGTCAGCACAAAGTGACCACACAAGACTGACTGAAGTCCAACTTTGTTCCCACCAATCAGGACGACAAGGTGAGTGATGTGTCGCGCAGAGGTCCGGGGCCCCACCACAAGACTATATGGCCCTGCAGGTGTCATGTCAAGCTCGTCCTCCTCCTCGGAGCTAGCTTCCCCCACCGCCGCCGGCCCCGCCGACATCAGCATGCCGTCCACCTCCGGGGAGCAGCAGCGTCTACGTCAGAAGCTCATGGCCCTCGCCCTTCACAGGTACATCCGGGTCTAAACATCTGTCTGGGGAGTTGTCATAGAGAGAGGTACAACATTCTATATTTACCCCATCCTTGAGTCGCTCAATTTGTTCCTAAGTTATTGTAGGTGTCCACGACACAAGGTCAACATTTGCCAAGATACACCATCACGATAGAAATCTTCTCTTAATCTCTACTTTTAATTATTGAATAAGGCTTCAGAAAATAATTTTATATCGAGAAAGAGATAACACTTAACAGAGTTTGGAGAGGTCGGTATCTTGAGAATATTAAATGAACCAAGTCCCTCGTTATTTGTGCTCCAAACATCAATGATCGGCCAGGTCGTCTCACTGGTAGTTCGGCCAGGTCATGTCACTGGTAGATCGGTCAGGTCATCTCACTGGTAGATCGGCCAGGTCATCTCACAGGTAGATCGGCCAGGTCGTCTCACTGGTAGATCGGCCAGGTCATCTCACTGGTAGATCGGCCAGGTCATCTCACTGGTAGATCGGCCAGGTCGTCTCACTGGTAGATCGTTCAAGTCGTCTCACTGGTAGATCGGCCAGGTCATCTCACAGGTAGATCGGCCAGGTCGTCTCACTGGTAGATCGGCCAGGTCATCTCACTGGTAGATCGGCCAGGTCATCTCACTGGTAGATAGGCCAGGTCATCTCACTGGTAGATCGGCCAGGTCATCTCACTGGTAGATCGGCCAGGTCATCTCACTGGTAGATCGACCAGGTCATCTCACTGGTAGATCGGCCAGGTCGTCTCACAGGTAGTTCGGCCAGGTCATCTCACTGGTAGATCGGTCAGGTCGTCTCACTGGTAGATCGGTCAGGTCATCTCACTGGTAGTTCGGCCAGGTCATCTCACTGGTAGATCGGCTAGGTCATCTCACTGGTAGATCGGCCAGGTCGTCTCACTGGTAGTTCGGCCAGGTCATCTCACTGGTAGATCGGTCAGGTCGTCTCACTGGTAGATCGGCCAGGTCATCTCAATGGTAGTTCGGCCAGGTCGTCTCACTGGTAGATCGGTCAGGTCGTCTCACTGGTAGATCGGCCAGGTCAACTCACTGGTAGATCGGCCAGACCATCTCACTGGTAGATCGGTCAGGTTATCTCACTGGTAGATCGGCCAGACCATCTCACTGGTAGATCGGCCAGGTCATCTCACTGGTAGTTCGGCCAGGTCATCTCACTGGTAGATCGGTCAGGTCGTCTCACTGGTAGATCGGCCAGGTCGTCTCACTGGTAGATCGGTCAGGTCATCTCACAGGTAGATCGGCCAGGTCATCTCACTGGTAGTTCGGCCAGGTCATCTCACTGGTAGTTCGGCCAGATTGTCTCACTGGTAGATCGGCCAGGTCGTCTCACTGGTAGATCGGTCAGGTCATCTCACAGGTAGATCGGCCAGGTTATCTCACTGGTAGTTCGGCCAGGTCATCTCACAGGTAGTTCGGTCAGGCCATCTCACAGGCAGATCGGCCAGGTTATCTCACTGGTAGTTCGGCCAGGTTATCTCACTGGCAGTTCGGTCAGGCCATCTCACAGGTAGATCACCAGGTCGTCTCACAGGTAGATCGGCCAGGTCATCTCACTGGTAGTTCGGCCAGGTTGTCTCACTGGTAGTTCGGCCAGATTGTCTCACTGGTAGATCGGCCAGGTCGTCTCACTGGTAGATCGGTCAGGTCATCTCACAGGTAGATCGGCTAGGTTATCTCACTGGTAGTTCGGCCAGGTCATCTCACAGGTAGTTCGGTCAGGCCATCTCACAGGCAGATCGGCCAGGTTATCTCACTGGTATTTCGGCCAGGTCGTCTCACAGGTAGTTCGGTCAGGCCACCTCACAGGTAGATCGGCCAGGTCGTCTCACAGGTAGATCGGCCAGGTTATCTCACAGGTAGTTCGGTCAGGCCATCTCACTGGTAGATCGGCCAGGTCGTCTCACAGGTAGTTCGGTCAGGCCATCTCACTGGTAGATTGGCCAGGTCATCTCACTGGTAGATCGGCCAGACCATCTCACTGGTAGATCGGCCAGACCATCTTACTGGTAGATCGGCCAGGTCATCTCACTGGTAGATCGGCCAGACCATCTCACTGGTAGATCGGCCAGACGATCTTACTGGTAGATCGGCCAGGTCATCTCACTGGTAGTTCGGCCAGATTGTCTCACTGGTAGATCGGCCAGGTCGTCTCACTGGTAGATCGGCCAGGTCATCTCAATGGTAGTTCGGCCAGGTTGTCTCACTGGTAGTTCGGCCATGTCATCTCACAGGTAGTTCGGCCAGGTCGTCTCACTGGTAGATCGGCCAGGTCGTCTCACTGGTAGATCGGCCAGGTTATCTGACAGGTAGATCGGCCAGGTCGTCTCACAGGTAGATCGGCCAGGTTATCTCACAGGTAGATCGGCCAGGTTATCTCACAGGTAGATCGGCCAGGTCGTCTCACAGGTAGATCGGCCAGGTTATCTCACTGGTATTTCGGCCAGGTCGTCTCACAGGTAGTTCGGTCAGGCCATCTCACAGGTAGATCGGCCAGGCCATCTCACAGGTAGTTCGGCCAGGTCGTCTCACTGGTAGATCGGCCAGGTTATCTGACAGGTAGATCGGCCAGGTCGTCTCACAGGTAGATCGGCCAGGTTATCTCACAGGTAGATCGGCCAGGTTATCTCACAGGTAGTTCGGTCAGGCCATCTCACAGGCAGATCGGCCAGGTTATCTCACTGGTATTTCGGCCAGGTCGTCTCACAGGTAGATCGGCCAGGTCGTCTCACTGGTAGATCGGCCAGGTCATCTCAATGGTAGTTCGGCCAGGTTGTCTCACTGGTAGTTCGGCCATGTCATCTCACTGGTAGTTCGGCCAGGTTATCTCACAGGTAGTTCGGCCATGTCATCTCAATGGTAGTTCGGCCAGGTTGTCTCACTGGTAGTTCGGCCATGTCATCTCACTGGTAGTTCGGCCAGGTTGTCTCACTGGTAGTTCGGCCAGATTGTCTCACTGGTAGATTGGCCAGGTCGTCTCACTGGTAGGTCGGTCAGGTCATCTCACAGGTAGATCGGTCAGGCCATCTCACAGGCAGATCGGCCAGGTTATCTCACTGGTATTTCGGCCAGGTCGTCTCACAGGTAGTTCGGTCAGGCCATCTCACAGGCAGATCGGCCAGGTTATCTCACTGGTATTTCGGCCAGGTCGTCTCACAGGTAGTTCGGTCAGGCCATCTCACAGGTAGATCGGCCAGGTTATCTGACAGGTAGATCGGCCAGGTCGTCTCACAGGTAGATCGGCCAGGTTATCTCACAGGTAGATCGGCCAGGTTATCTCACAGGTAGATCGGCCAGGTCGTCTCACAGGTAGATCGGCCAGGTTTTCTCACAGGTAGATTGGCCAGGTCATCTTACTGGTAGTTCGGCCAGACCATCTTACTGGTTGATCGGCTAGGTCATCTCACTGGTAGATCGGCCAGACCATCTCACTGGTAGATCGGCCAGACGATCTTACTGGTAGATCGGCCAGGTCATCTCACTGGTAGTTCGGCCAGATTGTCTAACTGGTAGATCGGCCAGGTCGTCTCACTGGTAGATCGGCCAGGTCATCTCAATGGTAGTTCGGCCAGGTTGTCTCACTGGTAGTTCGGCCATGTCATCTCACAGGTAGTTCGGTCAGGTCGTCTCACTGGTAGATCGGCCAGGTCGTCTCACTGGTAGATCGGTCAGGTCATCTCACAGGTAGATCGGCCAGGTTATCTCACAGGTAGTTCGGCCAGGTTATCTCACAGGTAGTTCGGCCAGGTCATCTCACTGGTAGTTCGGCCAGGTTGTCTCACTGGTAGTTCGGCCAGATTGTCTCACTGGTAGATCGGCCAGGTCGTCTCACTGGTAGATCGGTCAGGTCATCTCATAGGTAGATCGGCCAGGTTATCTCACTGGTAGTTCGGCCAGGTCATCTCACAGGTAGTTCGGTCAGGCCATCTCACAGGCAGATCGGCCAGGTTATCTCACTGGTATTTCGGCCAGGTCGTCTCACAGGTAGTTCGGTCAGGCCACCTCACAGGTAGATCGGCCAGGTCGTCTCACAGGTAGATCGGCCAGGTTATCTCACAGGTAGTTCGGTCAGGCCATCTCACTGGTAGATCGGCCAGGTCGTCTCACAGGTAGTTCGGTCAGGCCATCTCACTGGTAGATTGGCCAGGTCATCTTACTGGTAGTTCGGCCAGGCCATCTCACTGGTAGATTGGCCAGGTCATCTTACTGGTAGTTCGGCCAGACCATCTTACTGGTAGATCGGCCAGGTCATCTCACTGGTAGATCGGCCAGACGATCTTACTGGTAGATCGGCCAGGTCATCTCACTGGTAGTTCGGCCAGATTGTCTCGCTGGTAGATCGGCCAGGTCGTCTCACTGGTAGATCGGCCAGGTCATCTCAATGGTAGTTCGGCCAGGTTGTCTCACTGGTAGTTCGGCCATGTCATCTCACAGGTAGTTCGGCCAGGTCGTCTCACTGGTAGATCGGCCAGGTCGTCTCACAGGTAGATCGGCCAGGTTATCTGACAGGTAGATCGGCCAGGTCGTCTCACAGGTAGATCGGCCAGGTTATCTCACAGGTAGATCGGCCAGGTTATCTCACAGGTAGATCGGCCAGGTCGTCTCACAGGTAGATCGGCCAGGTTATCTCACAGGTAGTTCGGTCAGGCCATCTTACTGGTAGATCGGCCAGGTCGTCGCACAGGTAGTTCGGTCAGGCCATCTCACTGGTAGATCGGCCAGGTCATCTTACTGGTAGTTCGGCCAGACCATCTCACTGGTAGATCGGCCAGGTCATCTCACTGGTAGTTCGGCCAGGTCATCTCACTGGTAGATCGGTCAGGTCGTCTCACTGGTAGAATGGCCAGGTCGTCTCACTGGTAGATCGGCCAGGTCGTCTCACTGGTAGATCGGTCAGGTCATCTCACAGGTAGATCGGCCAGGTCATCTCACTGGTAGTTCGGCCAGGTTGTCTCACTGGTAGTTCGGCCAGAATGTCTCACTGGTAGATCGGCCAGGTCGTCTCACTGGTAGATCGGTCAGGTCATCTCACAGGTAGATCGGCCAGGTTATCTCACTGGTAGTTCGGCCAGGTCATCTCACAGGTAGTTCGGTCAGGCCATCTCACAGGCAGATCGGCCAGGTTATCTCACTGGTAGTTCGGCCAGGTTATCTCACTGGTAGTTCGGTCAGACCATCTCACAGGTAGATCGGCCAGGTTATCTGACAGGTAGATCGGCCAGGTCGTCTCACAGGTAGATCGGCCAGGTTATCTGACAGGTAGATCGGCCAGGTCGTCTCACAGGTAGATCGGCCAGGTTATCTCACAGGTAGATCGGCCAGGTTATCTCACAGGTAGATCGGCCAGGTTTTCTCACAGGTAGTTCGGTCAGGCCATCTCACTGGTAGATCGGCCAGGTCGTCTCACAGGTAGTTCGGTCAGGCCATCTCACTGGTAGATTGGCCAGGTCATCTTACTGGTAGTTCGGCCAGACCATCTTACTGGTAGATCGGCCAGGTCATCTCACTGGTAGATCGGCCAGACCATCTCACTGGTAGATCGGCCAGACGATCTTACTGGTAGATCGGCCAGGTCATCTCACTGGTAGTTCGGCCAGATTGTCTCACTGGTAGATCGGCCAGGTCGTCTCACTGGTAGATCGGCCAGGTCATCTCAATGGTAGTTCGGCCAGGTTGTCTCACTGGTAGTTCGGCCATGTCATCTCACAGGTAGTTCGGCCAGGTCGTCTCACAGGTAGTTCGGTCAGGCCATCTCACTGGTAGATTGGCCAGGTCATCTTACTGGTAGTTCGGCCAGACCATCTTACTGGTAGATCGGCCAGGTCATCTCACAGGTAGATCGGCCAGACCATCTTACTGGTAGATCGGCCAGGTGATATCACTGGTAGTTCGGCCAGATTGTCTCACTGGTAGATCGGCCAGGTCATCTCACTGGTAGATCGGCCAGGTCATCTCACTGGTAGATCGGTCAGGCCATCTCACTGGTAGATCGATAAACACAGTTAATTGAAAAACACGTGTGTGCTCCAGATATTCTCTACATATTGTTCAAACGGTTGCACCGGAGCGGTTGATTGAAGTTAGACCCAGCCGAAGGTTGAGCAGGAAATGGCGGACTCCACCAGGAGGATCCGGAGGAGGAAGTGGGGGAATCTCCCTCGATTAAGAAAATTGATTATTTTATTGTGTTATATTTCCGTGTCATTTTTATTTATTTTTCTTCTTATTCAACCAATTACAGAGATTCAACAGAGTATTTGGTCAATTCTCCAACCGTTCACATTTGACCAGGAAAGAATGCTGGCTAGCAGCCGATCGCCCACGCAGCCCTAAGCCTAAAACGATTGTTTTTCGTAGGTGCAGGAGGTCGCGCGCGCCATCTACAGGTGGCAAGAGTAACGAATTGTCTTAGAGAATTATAAATTAAAAAAAAAAAAAAGCATTTAGATGGCAGAAAACTTGTCGCTTTTAATACTTTGGAATCCAAAGCTCTATATTATATATAGATATAGGATGGCCTCCCCTTGGTATTATCTAGGTACATGTCAGCCATGTTTTGTCGGTGTTATCGCACTGTCGGCGCATCGTGCTAAATGTCAAATGTATTCACTACCAGTGCTGCCCCTAGTAGTAACTACAGAAATTTGTTTTGATTTATTAAAATGACTACGTTTTAAAAAAGTTTTTGAAAAATAGAATTTATGTTAAATTTACCTTTATGACGTTTTGAATTATTGATTTGGCAGCTTTGGCTGAGAAGAATAACAATATAGATTTAGCATTTTTTAATACATATTTACATATGTACCGAGGCACCTTTAAATATACATCAGAACTAGGCATTAGGCTACCACCCTGGTGAAACTTTACTAGTGATCATTTAGAATGAGCCACCAGTTTTGGCAAGTTAAGACAAAAAATCAACTCAAGTTGATAATGTACAATTTGGATTTTAGATTAGAACTACAAGGTAATAAGACCAAATAAATTAATAGTGTGTGACGTTTCGGTAATAGCTTTGTTACCATCAGACAAAAGAATAAGTTAATGAAATATCACAAACTATTAATTTATTTGGATTTGGTGTTGTTACCTTGTAGTTCAGTACTCAGGTTGGTGAACTGGGTCAATTTCAGGCTTGAGAACAACATATAGCTGCGGGAGGATGACATCATGCACAGAAAGAGGAATGAATTTGCTGAAACTGGTGTTGTAGCTCCTTCTGTATCATCAGTAGTAAAGTCTGTATTGGTTCATTCATTGATGAGCTATACCCATCCCCAGTACAGACACCATCAACAAGCTCTACAGACTTGATATCCTGATATGATTGTTGAGTGGAGATAAGAAAGAAGAGACACATCCCCAGCACAGACACCATCAACAAGCTCTACAGACTTGATATCCTGATATGATTGTTGAGTGGAGATAAGAAAGAAGAGACCCATCTCCAGCACAGACACCATCAACAAGCTCTACAGACTTGATACCCTGATATGATTGTTGAGTGGAGATAAGAAAGAAGAAGAGACCCATCTCCAGCACAGACACCATCAACAAGCTCTACAGACTTGATATCCTGATATGATTGTTGGGTGGAGATAAGAAAGAAGAAGAGACCCAATTCCAGTACAGACACCCTAGACAAGCTCTACAGACTTGATATCCTTATGTTGAGTGGAGATAAGAAAGAAGAGACACATCCCCAGCACAGACACCATCAACAAGCTCTACAGACTTGATACCCTGATATGATTGTTGAGTGGAGATAAGAAAGAAGAAGAGACCCATCTCCAGCACAGACACCATCAACAAGCTCTACAGACTTGATATCCTGATATGATTGTTGGGTGGAGATAAGAAAGAAGAAGAGACCCAATTCCAGTACAGACACCCTAGACAAGCTCTACAGACTTGATATCCTTATGTTGAGTGGAGATAAGAAAGAAGAGACACATCCCCAGCACAGACACCACAACAAGCTCTACAGACTTGATATCCTGATATGATTGTTGGGTGGAGATAAGAAAGAAGAAGAGACCCATCCCCAGCACAGACACCCTCAACAAGCTCTACAGACTTGATATCCTGATGTTGAGTGGAGATAAGAAAGAAGAAGAGACCCATCCCCAGACACCATCAACAAGCTCTACAGACTTGATACCCTGATATGATTGTTGAGTGGAGATAAGAAAGAAGAAGAGACCCATCCCCAGCACAGACACCATCAACAAGCTCTACAAGCTTGATACCCTGATATGGTTGTTGAGTGGAGATAAGAAAGAAGAAGAGACCCATCCCCAGCACAGACACCATCAACAAGCTCTACAAGCTTGATACCCTGATATGGTTGTTGAGTGGAGATAAGAAAGAAGAAAATAGTAAAGTTTTTACTGGGGTGATAACATAATATATATTTCTGATGCATGTTTAAAGGGGAAAGCTGCCTCTTTCAATACATGATTACCATCCTCCCGCAACTCTATGTTGTATACAAATATATTATATTAAGATTTTTCCATTAGCCTAACTGAAAAATAGAGTCTAACTTAATAATCTAAATTTAATTATAATATTTATTGCTTCATTCTTAATAATTAAACCTGTGGAATAAGAAACACATCAAGCAATTAAATAATAAATTCCTGCACTGTGAGGTAGTGCCAACCAACCAAAGTGGATTGTGTTGTAAAAAATAAATTATTTGTGTTGTGAAACAAATGTTATGAATTCCCCAAATTTATTGGACCAATTCCTGTTATTTACATATTCAGAGTTATTTACATACTCATAGTTATATTTACATACTCATAGAGTTAAGCCTGGATATGCTATTTTCCTCCCTTTGGTCTGATATGGCGGCAGTCACTGGACCAATGATGGTCCATTCACAGCCATCTTCCTATATTCAAAGCCTGTGGCACCTAGAGAACAAAATAGCATTATTTGAATAAAATTGAGTGTTAGACAGTTAATGTTTTTATTCACAAGGTAATAAGACCGAATAAATAAATATTGTGTGACATTGTTACCATCATCAGACAGAAGTAACAGCACTGTTACCGAAAAGTCACATACTATTTATTTAGATTTGGTCTTATTACTTTGTGTTTATAATCTATAATCCAAATTGTGCCTTATCATTAGATTTGGTCTTATTACCTTGTGTTTATAATCTATAATCCAAATTGTGCCTTATCATTAGATTTGGTCTTATTACCTTGTGTTTATAATCTATAATCCAAATTGTGCCTTAGCAATGTTTTATATTATTCCCCCACTCCCCAAATGTTTATAAGCTCCCCATGTCATCAAGCCAATGCTAGACATTGTGAACAAAAATAAGAAAAAGATATTTTAACATTTATAAAATTGATCATGTGAGGTTATAAATCAGAAACTAAAGTAGCCAGTCTTGGAACCAGGACAAATGTCACATGTTCACTCTGGTTTACGGTGATTTATAACATGGAATCAAAAACATGTTTTTACTTTGGGAAGCTCAATGTTTTTGATGCCACATAGAGGGTGAATAGAATGTTTTAAACCCAAGGTAATAAGCGTATAATTTAACAATAGAAATAAGTATGGCACCAATAGGTGCAACAATCTATAGAACACATCTTGTATCAAACTTGTGGAATAACAATTGAAAGAAATATTAACACCTTTCAATTCACAATCCAAAGCATTTATTAATTTAAACACACTCTTTTTATCTTTGATAAGGCACAATTTGGATCATAGATTATAACTACAAAAAAATAAGACTAAATCCAAATAAATTAATGGTGTGTGACATTAGTGTTGTTACCATCATCAGAGATGGGGGTCGGTGGAAGGCTGGTTAAACCGTTTGGTTTTTGACCACTACGACCCGGGTTCGATTCCCGCATTGAACACTTTTTTCTGATTTAAAAAAAAATGCTCCAATGGCCCCCAATTCTTGCAAAAGTCAAACCCCACCAGCGAGTGCAAGTAACCAAACAGGGCTCTGGCACATTTGTAAGTGCAAAGTCGAACTGCTTTTACATGTGTAGACATGTGGTGCGCTTACAGTAAAAAGCAGTCGCTAACTTCTACCCACCATGATTATCATGACCTGTACCACGTTTACTAGGGATAATTAGGCAGGGGGGGATTGTCATCAGACAAAAGAATAACATTTTATTTTTTTGACTGCTGATGGCAACAACGATGTTACTGGAATATCACACACTATTATTTGGATTCAGCCTTTCTTTATTAATATTTGAAAATTTTTGTAATTAATTTTTTCAAAATGATGCGCTCCAGAAGGTATCAATTTTATAAAATAGGAGCCCACGTTGTTGCATTAGACAGGTTCCCACTTGAACAATGGAGGAAATAAAAGGAACCAAACATGTGACATACAAGACTGTGTGGGAGGACATTTAATGAAACAATTTACTTGGAAAAGGATATTTACAGTCTGTGACCACAGTGGAGCAGTTCCTGGAAACAAACAATACTTGCAAAGACAACATTCCTGCGCTGCGCAGGCTGCCGGAGGTGTCTCCTGGCGGGAGTCCTCCTGCCGTTCCTACGCCACGCCAGAGCATCAACAGGTAATGTCCCATAGATCTGGTTGCATCACACAAGTATCAACAATGAGGATTGCACACAGAAAACAATAAATAAACCCTGTTTATATAAACTTGCAACAAACCAGGCTCAGGTTCCTAATTGAGCAGTTTTTAAATTTAATTGAACAAGAACCACAAGGTAATAAGACACAAGGTAATAAGACAAAATCCAAATAAATAAATAGTGTGACATTTCAGTAACAGTATTGTTACCATCTTCATTCAGTACTTTTGTCTGAAGATGGTAACAATGCTGTTACCGAAACGTCACACACTATTTATTTATTTGGATATGGTCTTATTACCTTGTGTTTATAATCTATAATTCAAATTGTGCCTTATCAAGGTAATAAGACCAAATCCAAATAAATATATAGTGTGTGATGTTTCGGTAACAGCATTGTTACAATCATTAGACAAATTTATTCATTTTATTGTTTTGTCTGTTACCAAATTGTCACACACTATTACTTTATTTGGTCTTATTACCTTGTAGTTCTAAGCTATGTTCCAAATTGAACCCTTCAAGTACTAAATTGGTCTTCTCACTGGTCCCAGAATGGTATAAGCCATCAGTGAGTGCAAGTAATGGCACCTATGTGGGTATCTTCTTTCGTCTCTCCACTCAATCATATTAGGGTGTCAAGCCTGTAAAGTCATGATTGGGTGAAGTAGAATGCCTTTGTCATTAAGACTGGGAGCACTACTCAGTGGCAGGCTGACTATGTGGGTATGAAAGTGCATGTGTTGTGGACCTGACATTCCAAGTACATAACCAGGATTGGCTGGTATCCAGAAGTGTTCCAATTTCAGCTGGGATTAAAAAATGAAATCCTCACTCCTTGACAGTGTGCTTACATGGGATTTTGTTGGAGAACACAATGTGTGGCTGTGACAAGACACAATTTGGATACCTTTTGATTCTAATCTGTAATCCAAATTGTACCTTTCTGACAGATGGGCCATTCAGTAATTTGGTCTGATGATGGTAACAACGCTGTTACCAAAATGTCATGAACATTTTAATAATCATTTCATTTGGTTTTGTTACCTTTTGTAACAATACAGTTGATTCGAAACTATTGTAGACGCGTATGATTCTTTTAAAAATTAAACAATTTCTACTGTCCTTACTGCAATGGAAAAATTAATTGCAGTAAGAGCAGTATAAATTGTTTAATTTTTAAAAGAATCATACGCGTCTACAATAGTTTCGAATTTTCATAACAGATGGCGCGCTGATGTATCATAATACAGTTGATTAGGTACAATTTGGATTATAGAATATAAACACAAGGTAATAAGACAAATACAAATAAATAGTGTGTGACGTTTTGGTAACAGTGTTGTTACCAGTCTTTTGTCTAATGATGGTAACAATGTTGTTACCGAAATGCCACACACTATTTTTTTTTTGGATTTAGTCTTATTACCTTGTAGTTCCAATTGTAGCTAATCATAAATGTTTTCTTGTTCATGGTCACAAAACTCTGTGTTTAATTAAAGTAAATACAAATTTAATGTACTTTTCATTCAAATGTTCTACAATTAACAGAGACACAAGGTAATAAGACCAAATAAATAAATAACGTGTAATGTTTCAGTAACAGCGTTGTTACTATCAGACAAAAGTACACAGTCAGATAACAAAAGGGAAGAAAGGGTTAGAAATCTGCCATTCCTGATCACACAGTTCACTTCAAAGGAAAAAAACAAACAAATTGTTTGACACCACTGAAAGACTGTAGAATCAACAACAACAAAGCCTTTATTTAGGGCCTCTCACCCTATACAGGATTCGCCAGTTCACAAGGGATGGGGAGAACACGGTGTGTTCCGGGATATAATCCTGTGGAATATCGCCACCGCTATATACCTATTCTTTGATATTTCATTAATTAGTGCCGGAAATGAAGGACAAAGTTGCCCCGTTTTATCATTTAGTTTTCGTCTTTCCTCAGACAGAGCAGCACAATCAAATAAGTAGTGCAACATCTCCATTGTTATTCCTGATCCACAGAAAGTGCATTTCAGGTCTTCACCCCTCATTAAAATCAGATGGTGTAACTGTATAGAATCAGGGTTGACAACAAGCCTGGCAACAGAGTGGTGTCTCTAGAGCCATCTAACTTGACACATGGAGAAAATAAAATGTAAATAGGCAAGTAACAAAAGTGTAAAAGAATCAAATATAAATAAGTTTTAAAAGTGCATTTATGGATTTTTGCCAAATGTAATTTTTTAAAACTAGAAGTGACTTTGCTTTTGAAGAAGTTGGGGTAAAAAGGCATACAGTTGATGTTTGCTATAAACTACACTCATGGACAAAACTTAAGTAAATTTAAAACCTTTAGTTGCCGGTCATTTATTTATTTGAAGGAGACAGAGGCTGTTCACACTTGGTTATCTCGTGTGTCTTCAATAAAGGTCACTGTAATATCTTTCAGAGTTATTGTCTGAATCCCGATATACATGCTGAAAGATACAACTTCCTTAAGTTTGGTCCATGAGTGTAGCTTTGTTTCCAGTGGATGTATCACATCCGTACCACCTTGTCCCAATTGGTTTATACTTGGTGACAATACAAGCTGAGCTATAGGGTAGGAGATACGTGGTCACACTTGCTGCCAATACAAGCTGAGGGTAGGAGATACGTGGTCACACTTGGTGACAATACAAGCTGAGGGTAGGAGATACGTGGTCACACTTGGTGACAATACAAGCTGAGGGTAGGAGATACGTGGTCACACTTGCTGCCAATACAAGCTGAGGGTAGGAGATACGTGGTCACACTTGGTGACAATACAAGCTGAGGGTAGGAGATACGTGGTCACACTTGGTGACAATACAAGCTGAGGGTAGGAGATACGTGGTCACACTTGGTGACAATACAAGCTGAGGGTAGGAGATACGTGGTCACACTTGGTGACAATACAAGCTGAGGGTAGGAGATACGTGGTCACACTTGGTGACAATACAAGCTGAGGGTAGGAGATACGTGGTCACACTTGGTGACAATACAAGCTGAGGGTAGGAGATACGTGGTCACACTTGCTGCCAATACAAGCTGAGGGTAGGAGATACGTGGTCACACTTGGTGACAATACAAGCTGAGGGTAGGAGATACGTGGTCACACTTGGTGACAATACAAGCTGAGGGTAGGAGATACGTGGTCACACTTGCTGCCAATACAAGCTGAGGGTAGGAGATACGTGGTCACACTTGGTGACAATACAAGCTGAGCTATAGGGTAGGAGATACGTGGTCACACTTGCTGCCAATACAAGCTGAGGGTAGGAGATACGTGGTCACACTTGGTGACAATACAAGCTGAGCTATAGGGTAGGAGATACGTGGTCACACTTGGTGAAAATACAAGCTGAGGGTAGGAGATACGTGGTCACACTTGGTGACAATACAAGCTGAGGGTAGGAGATACGTGGTCACACTTGCTGCCAATACAAGCTGAGGGTAGGAGATACGTGGTCACACTTGCTGCCAATACAAGCTGAGGGTAGGAGATACGTGGTCACACTTGCTGCCAATACAAGCTGAGGGTAGGAGATACGTGGTCACACTTGCTGCCAATACAAGCTGAGGGTAGGAGATACGTGGTCACACTTGCTGCCAATACAAGCTGAGGGTAGGAGATACGTGGTCACACTTGGTGACAATACAAGCTGAGGGTAGGAGATATGTGGTCACACTTGCTGCCAATACAAGCTGAGGGTAGGAGATACGTGGTCACACTTGCTGCCAATACAAGCTGAGGGTAGGAGATAAGTGGTCACACTTGCTGCCAATACAAGCTGAGGGTAGGAGATACGTGGTCACACTTGCTGCCAATACAAGCTGAGCTATAGGGTAGGAGATACGTGGTCACACTTGGTGACAATACAAGCTGAGGGTAGGAGATACACACTGCTCTGTGCACTCAAGACACATAAATAAAAGGATATTAATTAAATAGGGATAGTTAAGCCTATTTACTCCCCCTCAGATAATTGAATAAAGGTCTTAAGTCCAAATAGGCTTAAGTTTATTTGGGAGTTTTCTCCAGGCTCAATCCATCCCAGCAGTTTTCTCCAGGCTCAGTCCATCCCAGCAGTTTTCTCCAGGCTCAGTCCATCCCAGAGGTTTTCTCCAGGCTCAGTCCATCCCAGAGGTTTTCTCCAGGCTCAGTCCATCCCAGAGGTTTTCTCCAGGCTCAATCCATCCCAGCAGTTTTCTCCAGGCTCAGTCCATCCCAGAGGTTTTCTCCAGGCTCAGTCCATCCCAGCAGTTTTCTCCAGGCTCAGTCCATCCCAGAGGTTTTCTCCAGGCTCAGTCCATCCCAGAGGTTTTCTCCAGGCTCAATCCATCCCAGCAGTTTTCTTCAGGCTCAGTCCATCCCAGCAGTTTTCTCCAGGCTCAGTCCATCCCAGAGGTTTTCTCCAGGCTCAATCCATCCCAGAGGTTTTCTCCAGGCTCAGTCCATCCCAGCAGTTTTCTCCAGGCTCAGTCCATCCCAGAGGTTTTCTCCATGCTCAGTCCATCCCAGCAGTTTTCTCCAGGCTCAGTCCATCCCAGCAGTTTTCTCCAGGCTCAGTCCATCCCAGAGGTTTTCTCCAGGCTCAGTCCATCCCAGAGGTTTTCTCCAGGCTCAGTCCATCCCAGCAGTTTTCTCCAGGCTCAGTCCATCCCAGCAGTTTTCTCCAGGCTCAGTCCATCCCAGAGGTTTTCTCCAGGCTCAGTCCATCCCAGAGGTTTTCTCCAGGCTCAGTCCATCCCAGCAGTTTTCTCCAGGCTCAATCCATCTCAGCAGTTTTCTCCAGGCTCAGTCCATCCCAGAGGTTTTCTCCAGGCTCAGTCCATCTCAGAGGTTTTCTCCAGGCTCAGTCCATCCCAGAGGTTTTCTCCAGGCTCAGTCCATCCCAGCAGTTTTCTCCAGGCTCAATCCATCCCAGCAGTTTTCTCCAGGCTCAGTCCATCCCAGCAGTTTTCTCCAGGCTCAGTCCATCCCAGAGGTTTTCTCCAGGCTTAGTCCATCCCAGAGGTTCTCCAGGCTCAGTCCATCCCAGCAGTTTTCTCCAGGCTCAGTCCATCTCAGCAGTTTTCTCCAGGCTCAGTCCATCTCAGCAGTTTTCTCCAGGCTCAATCCATCCCAGCAGTTTTCTCCAGGCTCAGTCCATCCCAGAGGTTTTCTCCAGGCTCAGTCCATCCCAGCAGTTTTCTCCAGGCTCAGTCCATCCCAGCAGTTTTCTTCAGGCTCAGTCCCTCCCAGAGGTTTTCTCCAGGCTCAGTCCATCCCAGAGGTTCTCCAGGCTCAATCCATCCCAGCAGTTTTCTCCAGGCTCAGTCCATCCCAGAGGTTCTCCAGGCTCAGTCCTTCCCAGAGGTTTTCTCCAGGCTCAGTCCATCCCAGAGGTTTTCTCCAGGCTCAGTCCATCTCAGCAGTTTTCTCCAGGCTCAGTCCATCCCAGAGGTTCTCCAGGCTCAGTCCATCCCAGAGGTTTTCTCCAGGCTCAGTCCATCCCAGAGGTTTTCTCCAGGCTCAGTCCATCTCAGCAGTTTTCTCCAGGCTCAGTCCATCTCAGCAGTTTTCTCCAGGCTCAGTCCATCTCAGCAGTTTTCTCCAGGCTCAGTCCATCTCAGCAGTTTTCTCCAGGCTCAGTCCATCCCAGAGGTTCTCCAGGCTCAGTCCATCTCAGCAGTTTTCTCCAGGCTCAGTCCATCCCAGAAGTTCCTCAGGCCCTGTGATACAACCAGGGTGAGCAGATGTTCTGAATCAGTTACATAAAAAGTTAATACAGGTAACAACACCAACCAGACCAAAACAAATTTTTAATTCAAAAACCTTGGTCAGAAAATAATCCTCTGCAGTAAAGATATACAGAAGAATTATCCAATGGAGATTTTCAAAACAAGTTATTTATAACTAAATTATATTTCCCAGTCAAACAAAAACATTTCACAATTGGTATCTTCAGATATTTTAGGTCGATTTATACAAAATATGTTCGGAAATATTTATTAAATATATACAGTTAAACCTGTCTATAGCACCCCCTCTAAATAGCACCTTCCTCTCTATAGCGCCTGATTTTAAACATTAAAATGTAAACATTTTACATTAAAAGTGACCTGTCTATAGCCCCCCCTCTCTATAGCACCTTTTGGTGAGTCCCAAGAGCTATAGACAGGTATTATATAAATAATAATTATTCGTATATATTAAAATTTCAGTTGTAAATATCCACCACGATGTGCAAGTTTGTATTTGTAAATATTTCTTGTAAGCTATAGTCGATAAAGCCAGTTGAAGAGCCATTATCACTTGAAAGCTAAAAATTTAACATAAAAAGAAACTTATTGTGAGGAAATATTTTGTAATTTTAAAAGTTTTTCACAATTTCTTCATGAATAAAGTTCAGAGGTCTTGATGAGTGATACAACAAATTAACACCAGAGTTTTTCCCACCACAAGTTGACAATGGAAGTGCAGTAAGAGAGGATATCAACCCGAGGTTTTCCCACCACAAGTTGACAATGGAAGTGCAGTAAGAGGTTTTCCCACCACAAGTTGACAATGGAAGTGCAGTAAGAGGTTTTCCCACCACAAGTTGACAATGGAAGTGCAGTAAGAGGTTTTCCCACCACAAGTTGACAATGGAAGTGCAGTAAGAGTTTTTCCCACCACAAGTTGACAATGGAAGTGCAGTAAGAGGTTTTCCCACCACAAGTTGACAATGGTAGTGCAGTAAGAGAGGATATCAACCCGAGGTTTTCCCACCACAAGTTGAAAATGGAAGTGCAGTAAGTTTTTCCCACCACAAGTCCAGGATGGGCCAGTTACCTCCAGGAATGCCAACAATATTGTGACTATGGTCGACCTCATAGACTTGCCAGGAAAGCAGAAATTGACCACAGTGCCAGTAGCTCAGTGTCAATGCCCCATCTTCACCCGGAGCTTTCAGACAATCCCTTCCTCAGCTTCAACTGGAATGTTTGATTTGCTGAGTCTGTGGGGGGAGAATGGTTTTATAGATATTTAAAATTGTTTCACAAATTCACATGAAACTTTTCATATGGGACAGATTGGTGCTAATTTTTGTCTTTCTAATAAGTGCCTAGCTTAAAATGAACACAAACTTTATAAATACTTATACAATGGAACCTCCAGGAGAGGCCAGTCTTGCACCTCTTTACAGAGGTCAGTCTTCATCACCGAAGTTTTCATTTTTACTGTCTGGTCACATCTCTCTAAAAGACACCTTGCTATGCAACTAGGTGTTGTCCTTTACAGAGGTTCAACTTTACATAAATTGGCTTAATTTGATAAATGTTGGTCAAGTTAATATTGGAACAAACATTAAGTTCAAAATTTGAGTTTTAGTGGAATCAACTTGGAGGCAATTGTGCAGAGTATTAGGCTCATAGATTGTTGAGCTCTGGAAACCATAAGGAATAATACTCTGCTAGTGATCTCTTTTGACTTGTATATAAAATATAATATAACAGGAAATAAACTAATGCTTAGTTAATCTTGCCTCGTCTTGGATAACAACACATGGTGGCAGCGGTAAACTGAATTCATAAAGAAGGTCGTTGTTCGAAGAAAATTTGAAATTCGACATCAAGCAAGCTTTGTTGTCATGTAAAATAGCAAGTGACCAACTAGAAAATTATGATAAAGTTATTGAATGCTTTGAAGGTCACTTTATTCCAAGACGTAATGCATGAGCAGTAAACTGAATTCATAAAGAAGGTCGTTGTTCGAAGAAAATTTGAAATTCGACATCAAGCAAGCTTAGATGCAGTAAACTGAATTCATAAAGAAGGTCGTTGTTCGAAGAAAATTTGAAATTCGACATCAAGCAAACTTAGAAGCGGTAAACTGAATTCATAAAGAAAGTCGTTGTTCGAAGAAATTTTGAAACTTGACATCAAGCAAACTTTTTGGTAAGTTATATTATATTATAAGTAAATCTTTATAATGTCCCAAAATTATAATTGTGTAGCCCCAGAACCTTTTAATTTTTCAAATCCAGGTGATTGGCCAAAATGGATTAGGAGATTTGAACGTTTTAGGCAGGCAAGCGGGTTAATTAATAACCCAGAAAATGAGCAAGTTAATATGCTCGTGTACTGCATGGGTGATAATGCAGATGACATTTTGTTGTCATGTAAAATAGCAAGTGACCAACTAGAAAATTATGATAAAGTTATTGAATGCTTTGAAGGTCACTTTATTCCAAGACGTAATATAATTTATGAAAGGGCAAGATTTAATCAAAGATGTCAGCAGGAAGGGGAAAAGGTGAATGAATTTATCACAGCACTCCATAGCCTAGCTGAGCACTGCAATTTTGGGATGTTACATGATGAGTTGATTAGGGATAGGATAGTTGTTGGAGTAAGGGATAGAGCATTATCTGAAAGAATGCAACTTGATACAGACTTGACCTTAGTAAAAGCCACACTAATGGCAAAGCAATTAGAAAGTGTCAAAGAACAGCAGTCTAGCCTTTACCAACAAGATTCTGTAGATCAAATAAAGAAAATGCGTAATCATATAAAAGAAGCAAAAAGGCACGAACCAAAAATAAGACAATTCAAGTCAAACCAGTTGGGAGGGTCATCACATGGATGCACCAGGTGTGGCAATTCAAATAATCATGATTGGAAAAATTGTCCAGCTATGAACTCGTATTGTAGTAAATGCAAGAAAAAGGGCCATTATGCCAAAGTATGTAGATCAGAAGCCATAAATGAAATAAAATCAGAGATAGCTTTTTTGGGATCTGTAGAGGATAATTCCAAGAAATGGATAGTACCAATTAAGGTAAATAATAGACAAATTAATTTTAAAATTGACACCGGAGCTGATGTCAACGTGCTCCCCCTACAAAATTATTATCAAAGTTTCCAAAGAATAAAACTGGAAAAATCTGATAAAATATTACAAGGTCCAAATGGAATACCCTTGGAAACAGTTGGAATGATCCACGTAAAACTTCAAAATAAAGGCCAGCACTTAAACTCGAAAATATACATTGTTGATAAACTAAAGCAGCCACTTCTCTCTGGGGAGACAAGTGAAAAATTAAACATTGTGAGAATGATTCAGCAATTATCATCAGGAGGCCGCGGCGGACAGCGTGGTAGACTCGGAAGTGGAGATAACAGAGGCTGCTACAACTGCGGGGAAGAAGGCCACCGCAAGTTTGAATGTACCAAACCTGCCCGTGGTGGTGGACGTGGCCGTGGACAGAGCCGTGATGGAGGCAGCAACAACACCTGCTACAACTGCGGAGAAGTTGGCCACCGTAAATATGAGTGTACCAACAACACGGCTGAAGATGGAGGACAGGAGGAGAACCAGCGCAAGTCCAAGAAGGCTTGCTACACCTGTGGGGAGTTTGGCCATAAGAAGGACGACTGCCCCAAATCTGGAACTCAAGAGTCCGGAGATGAGGAGGTGTCCTCTGACAATGAGGAAGAAGAGACTCCCCAGGAGAGGAATCAAGCTGAGGACAGTGAGGAGGAGGAAGTAGAAGCTGAAGAACCTCCCAAGAAGAAATCTAAGAAGCCCAAGTCCAAGAAGAAAGAAGAAGATTGCTATCTGACTCTTCAAGCATATAGGACGATGCCCCTGGAAAGCGCCAGGAGCAGAGAAATGAGGAGACCCCCACTTCGACATCAACCTGGCTCTCAAGGAGATGCAAGGATGACCAGGAGCAAGAGACCGAGGAGGATTGCCCTACACCAACGGCCTCATCTACAAGAGATGGAAGGATGCAGAGGGACAACCAAGACCAGGATCCAGAGAAGAGCCTCCCTTCAATGCCAGCCGTGCATACAAGATGGAAGGGCAGTCAAGATACCTTGAAGGTCCCTGTAAAGTTAAGGGAGGAGATGTGCAGAGTATTAGGCTCATAGATTGTTGAGCTCTAGAAACCAAAAGGAATAATACTCTGCTAGTGATCTCTTTTGACTTGTATATAAAATATAATATAATAGGAAATAAACTAATGCTTAGTTAATCTTGCCTCGTTTTGGATAACAACACAGCAATCCCTAAAATATTAAAAAATAGTTAAACCTGTCTATAGCGCCCCCTCATGGGACTCACCAAAATAGGGTGCTATAGAGAGGGGGTGCTATAGACAGGTCACTTTTAATGTAAATCGCATCGTATTAAGTATTTAAAATCAGGTGCTATAGAGAGGGAGGCACTATTTAGAGGGGGCGCTATAGACAGGTTTAACTGTATATATATTTATCCAGATGAAGGTACAGCTTATAACTATTTCTTTATATCAACACACAAAATGTGATATACCCAATGAAGATAATTGTGTCAATTTATAATTATTGAACAAAGACAGTTATAAATCATTATGCGAGTAAAAAAAAAAAAAGATTCAAATAGATTAAAATACTCTGCTAAATCAACCTCCAGAGGTCACGCTTCTCCTATAAAAACTCATTGTTGTTGTTTCTTGATGGCCGGCTCAAATCTTTTGTACATTATGTAAATAGGTTTTTCATTTTTTGGATTCTTACGCTTTAAGCCAGGCAGTACTTTTGTCTAATTATGTTTTTTTCTATATTCCATAAGCTCATAAATATATTTACAAAAGTGGTTAAATCTGTGACAATTATCTCTGCTATTTACAAACATGATATCCACATCAGTAACTGTCTGTTGTATAGATAGCACTGTAGAGAAGTTGACATTCCAACAGTCCTGGGTTTCCTTGCCACAATCCTCAACACCTCCAATTGTTGACAGAAATAATTATACCTTAAGCTTAATAATTCACTGGTGCAAAAAGCTGGTGCTTTAAAATTTTAATAAAATTTGAGATAAATATTTTTGGCAATGTGTTTCTTTTCACATATATAATCAAATATTATCTCTCAAATATTTAAAAACATTAAACTTTAACAAAATGAAGTAATTATTCAAATAGGGAAATGTAATTTGTAAAAATCCATCTTGTTTACAACTTAAACAAAGAATTAGAATATCCCAAAAGATCAAACATTAACCCATTAAATATATCAACGTTCTTATATTGATTTTTATAAACTATATATCTTTGTAATGTAAAAATACGAAAAAGAAACAACAGGTGGTAGAATATGTATACCTTCAAAAATAGCTTAAAAGGTTATTTTAATGTGGTTATATATTTTAACATTGTATACTTATTTTTAAAACAGTTCATTTGTATCGGAAATGTTTGAAAGTCTAGTGTGGTGCCATCTAATTTAAAACAGACGACAAAATGTCTCAAGAGTTTTCTTTGAAATTTTATTTTTGGCTGTGTAGGCTTAGTGCGAAGTTACCTTAATTCAAATCCCTAACAATTTTATTAAATGGGACAAACACCTAGCTAATATAACGAATTAAAAACAAGGCTTATGTGACGTGAGAGTGCGTCAAAACAAAACTGAGCAATGCAGCAGTTGAAATAAGAGCAAACTCTGGGGGAAATGAAATAGCACCTCTCGTATATTGATGCGCCGAATTTGATCATCCCATAACAATGCAGCCGATGTTACGAAATTATCCCTTTTTTATAAATAGAAATTATGTATAAAGCCATATTCTTCAAAACTCATCTTTGATTATTTTTCTTTGAGAAATTAATATTGAACTATATTTTGTGGCGGAATAATACATTTTCATTGAATGTAACCAATGTGGCCACTTCCTGTTTTTTATTTATTTTTATTTTTTATTTATCTTTGGATTTAACGTTTAGTTTGTACATTATGTGTACACATTATGTATATTAGTTTTAATTTAGTTGTATAGGTTTTTTTAAAAAATGGAATTTTTTATGAATAATGACCGACGGCTTGAATAAGGAGTAAGTATTTAGTTAGAGCAGGCAGCTAGCTAGCCTTTTAGGCCTAACTTGATAACTAGTGTCGAGATGGGCATTTATTTATAATATTTTCGTGGCAATATCACAGAAAAGTAAATGATTTATGTATATTTCCGATCTATTCAAAAGGTAAAACTTTACAATTTTTCTTAATTTTTGTTACAGCGCCAGAAGTGGAATACGGATTACAATGTAAACATTTTGCATGAATGAATGGCCATTTCATTCATTACGCCACACGTAACCCAGATGTAGTAGAGTGGATATTTTAAGACACTTTACAATCTTTGACACGATAAAAAGAACACCAAAGATAATTTTAACTTCCAAATAGGGTTTTAAAATCGCATATATTAAATGATCATGTACTAACAAAACTTAACATTCAAATTTGAATTTTAAAAACAATTTTCAAATCAATAATCATTTATTTAATATGTATTTAAATGTAAAACGTTTATATATTCCATATTTGTATACCAAACTGAAAGAAATATCATTAAAAGGTCAAATTGGGCAATTTTCAGTTTTAAATAGATAACAACAACAACATAAAGAAATTCAACTTTAAATCAAATTAAATAATATTTCAACGTATTAAAATCCTAGTTTTGGCTTGAGTACAGGTATTCTGATGTTTGTTTATTCCCCAACAGAGAGCTGTCTGAATGACAAGTCAACATAGTTTACTCCCAATATAACATCCACATTAGAATTGTGATTCCAATGAGGAAAAAGGTAATTGAAATAGGTGATCCATATTTGTGTCCATCTCTCCTACCAACTAAAGCCTTCCTTGCTGAACAAATGTACACATACACAACTATATATTTCTTTTATATATTTTTTGTTATTTTTATTTATTTTTTATACGAAAAAAAAAAAAATTACACATAGTATAAGTAATTTTAAATATAAAATAGATATCATTGTTAATTTTTCAAAATATTCACACCTATATTACAAAATTTATTTTGTCCATAATATAAATATATATATAAAAAAAAAATTTATCCCCAATGAATATAACAAAATATTTTTTAAAACTTAATTCTGTTGATGTTATGTGGCGCTGAGTTTGTTGTTGACACACATTAATATTTCTTGAAATAAAAGACACTTCGGCCAGTGAATCTTTTTATTGTCTTTTTTTATTGTCTTTATTGTAAGAGACAATAAAAAGATTCACTGGCCGAAGTGTCTTTTATTTCAAGAAATATGAATGCCGGCCAGGCAGCCTCTATCTTTACGACACATTAATATGTTATAATACCTTGATAAAGGTTGGCGTTCAGTCAACTGAATTTAATTAAACAACTATATATATTCCTCTACATTTTATCTACCCTTTATTTACTATCTTTTTTTTTTTTTGCTTATCCCTAGTACACGTGGTACAGGCCATGATAATCATGGTGGGTAGTTAGCGACTGCTTTTACTGTAAGTGCACTACATGTCTACACATGTGAAAAGCAGTTCAACTTTGCACTTACAAATGTGCCTGAGCCCCGTTTGGTTACTTGCACTCGCTGGTGGGGTTGTACTTTTGCAAGAATCGGGGGCCATTGGAGCATTTTTTTTTTTTTTTAACAGAAAAAAGTGTCCAATGCGGGAATCGAACCCGGGTCGTAGTGGTCGAAAACCAAACGGTTCAACCAGCCTTCCACCAACCCCCATTTACTATCTTATTATATATTATTTCCACCTTTGTAACAATTGATTAGAAGAATCCAATTGTTCAAATTGTCCTTCCAACTTAGAAGTCAGTTGTGACAATTTGGATTATAGATTAGAAACACAAAGTTTATATAAAATTATCCCATTGTATAATTATATAAGGTCATGGAGACTGAATTCATAGATTAAATTTACAATCTTGGTAGGGTTGGGGTCCTGTCTTGAGGCTTCCATACATTCCAAGAGGTTCCCATGGTACCGCAAGGTACCGATTCCATTCAGTACTTTTGTCTGATGATGGTAACAACACTGTTACCAAAATGTTACATTATTTGTTGGATTTGGTCTTGTTACCTTGTGTAAGAAATCAATTGTTGATAAAGCACAATTTGGATTATAGATTATAATAAAAGAAAATAAGACCTAATCCAAATAATTGGACACAAGGTAATAAGACCACCAAATCCAAATAAATAAATAATGTGTGACGTTTCGGTAACAGCGTCGTTACCATCTTCAAACAAAAGTACAGTACTTTTGTCTGTTACTGAAACGTCAGACACTATTTATTTATTTGGATTTGGTCTTATTACCTTGTGTTTATAATCTATAATCCAAATTGTGCCTTATCAATCCAAATAATTAGATTTATTAATCCAAAGATTAGATTCTTTTGTCTGATGATGGTGACAATGTTGTTGCCGAAACGTCGCACACTAATAAATTATTTGGATTTGTTACCTTGTATTGAAATCAGTTGTTGTTCTCTTGTAGAGAACCTTGGCTTGTATAGTGTTGGATGGTCAAATTACAACATTATCACCAACAACAACAATGTTTTTAATGATATTTTAATTTAGAAACTTATTTCTCCCCGACCTAATATATAGAAATGTTGCTAACGGAGGAACCACTCCACTGAGAGCTCAGCCGACCAAACCTAAGGCCATTATATATCGGGAGAATATTAAATACAAAATTTCAAAAATCTGTTAAATTTTTAAAATGAGCCAAACAGAAATATCCTAGAGGTCTAGAAAGTGATGTGATTTGATAGACCAATCGCATCTTTTGTTTATATCATGCGTCACTGTGATGTCACAACCAATCAGATTCCTTGTTTCATATTAATGTCAAGAATGAATATCCCAAAACCTGGCTGTCACAGTGATAGAAGATATTGTTGACGACCCTCTCTAGCTCAACCTGGGGAATTCAACTATTCTTGGTCAAATATCATTTTTACCTTCCAAGTTCACAGTTATCAGTGAGCTTATAAGATAAAAATTATATTTGACCAATAGTTGAGTCCTGCAGGTTGAGCTAGAGAGGGTTATCAACAATATCTTCTATCACTGTGACAGCCTAGGTTTTGGAAGATTCTTGGCTGAATATGAAACAAGGAATCTGATTGGTTGTGGCATCACAGTGCCGCACGATATAAACAAAAGATGTGATTGGTCTATCGAAACCTGTAAATATCCTTTGTAATATAAATTCCAACTGTGTGAATAGTGGCCATGTATGTTGAGTCCTTGGTTACGGGCCGTGGCTAATATAGGCTGCATACATAGGAAGTGTGGTGGGGCACGTAGGATTGGAAGCATTTGAAATGTAGATCTAAAGGGGAATAAGATGGTTTGACAAAGCCTGTTGGACAAAAATAATTGTGGATGGGACATATGTGATAAGTGGAAATAAAAGTTGTAGAGGCTGAAATAATGGAAAAGGAGGGAGAATAATTGAACTGAGGTTGGATGGAGCTGAGGACAGGAAGTTGTCGAGTCCAATGAAGAGCCTCAGATGTCCCCATGCATCTCTAGAAGACAGGAAGTGTCACCTAGATTTGTTGGTTTCCAGCCAAGACTGTTGTCCAACAGGCCTGTGCTGTGCAGTGGGAACTACCTGGTGCAAGTACGGGCCCAGGTGATGACCCGGGATGACTCCACGGGGGGCTGGGTGCCAATGGGAGGCGGGGGGCTGAGCTGCGTCTCCATCCTCAAGCTCGTGCTGCCCACCGCAGAGAGTGAGGAGCCCAAGCATGAGTACATCGTCTACGGCAAGCGGCTCTCGGACCAGTCCGTGAGTGTTTCCTTCAGAATGGCTTCCCTCCCCTCGAGAGATATGGTTGGTATACAACACTCCTAGTACAAGCAGTCTCTACTGACTATGGTTATCATGGCATGTGATGGGTTTACAGTACAGTACAAGCAGTCTCTACTTGCCTTGGCCTGGTTCTACATGTGTAGATGACATGGCCTGTTACTACATGTGTAGATACATGTGTAGATGACATGGCCTGTTACTACATGTGTAGATGACAAATGTTATATTTACAGCCCACCTGTACTTTGCAGGATTCCATAACATTATTAAGGGAGGTGGGTACGGTAGCTTGTCCAACACCAGATCAGAAGGTTGGGGACATATTGTTGCATGTCAACATCCCTTTGTCTCATCAATATCTAATTCAGGTCACTTTTTTTTAAAAATGCTATCTACACTCAGTAGCCAGGTCTTCTGTAGTTCCAGTCAAACCTAAAGTCAGTTGAAATATACTGCAATAGGATCATGATTACTTTTAATGGAATTTTTATAAACCAAATTGTAATTTGAAATGTGCTAACTCACCCTATTCCTGTAAACATAGGGAAGGTATATCTAGATCAGAAATAATAAAATTGTTTTGAAAATAGAGCAATCCATACTTAATTCATTAGATAATAAAAGGTATATATTGGATTTAATAAAAGATTTATAAATCTTAATTTATAGATCTTTTATTAAATCCAATATATGCCTTTTATTATCTAAAGAATAAAATATAAATAAATATTGAGGGATTGTCACTCAGATAGAGTCCTAATGAAGCAAACATGGCTGTTGCCCAGGTGGTCCTGCGCTGCACCATCAAGAAGGACTTCCAGTACAACCGGGTGATGCCCACGTTCCACCACTGGAAGACGGGGGATAAGAAGTTTGGCCTCACCTTCGCCACTGCCTCCGATGCCCGTGCCTTTGACAAGGGGGTTCGCATAGCCATGGAGGACCTGGATGGTAGGTGGCATGACTCCCCGGGCTGACTGACTTACTAACACCTCTCTGCTCTTCTCTCCTCCCTTCTCTCCTTTCCTGGTGGCGCTGCCCTGCTCGGTAAGTACGTCCTTGTTGTTAGGCTCTAGTAGTGCCTTAGATGGGGCCCTTGGACCCTCTCTTGGGCCTTAGTGGGGGGACTGGGGCCCTTAAGACTTTCTCTCTTGGGCCTTAGTGGGCAGATTAGAGCCCTTGGACCACTGTCGGGCTATAGTGAGGAAATTGGGGTCCTTAAGACCCTCTCTTGGGCCTTAGTGGGGGGAATGGGCTATAGTTGAGAGGATTAGGGTCCTTGGACCCACTGTCGGGCTATAGTAGAGGGAAACTGTAGCAACCCTTGGACCTTCAAGCTATAATGGGGGGAGGAAATTGAGAGGCCCTAAACCCACTATGAGTTCTATTAGACTAATCCCTTAAACCTGATATTCCCAGGGTGCTGAGAATATTGCATGACACCTTTCTTTTCTTCCACCTAGCCTTGTAGAGCCGGCAGAACACCTTCTCCTCTGTCCAGGTCCCGGACTGCTGCAATTCCATGAAGCTGAACTGGGGGATGACGATGTTTTCATGGTGAGTTACCAATATTGGTTGGTTGGGGATGTGCCTGGCTTCAGACCTGTGTGCCCCCCCCCCGAGTAGAGTGGACAAGTGTCGCACAATCACAAACCAGAATTTGTCTAAATTCTTCCCCCGCAACTCTCCTGTGATAAAAGTTTAGCAAATTAAAAAGCTAACACAAGGTAATAAGACCAAGTCCAAATAAATAGATAGTGTGTGACGTTTCGGTAACAGCAACGTTACCATCTTCAGACAATAGTACTGAATGATGATGGTAACAACACTGTTACCAAAATATCACACACTATTTATTTACTTGGACTTGGTCTTATTACCTTGTGTTTCTAATCTATAATTTGAATTGTAACTCATCACAGATCTAATTTTTATTGGATCCAAGTTCTAAGCCGTGGTTCCAAATGTGAACTTGTTACCATGGACATTGGCAGATTCAGCTGGTCTGGAGGAAGCTAGGGAAACTCCCATTACCAATAGCTCCCAGTCTCTGTCCCAATAACCAATAAATACTATTTACCAAGGCATTTCACTGTTTCAATTTGCATAAAAAGAGACACACAAAGTAATAAGACCAAATCCAAATAGTGTGTGACGCTTCAATAACAAAGTTGTTACCAACAAAAGTTCTGTTTGAGAAAAAATACCACAGCATGTGTTTATATAGTATTGTTATCTGTGTCAACAAGATCAGGAGAAAATATTTTTCTCTAAAATATTATTCTTAGAATTAGTAAGGAAAAAAAAAACATCCATTTTAGATATAATTAAAATTATAATTATACTAAACATTGTTACCTAAACATTGCACACCATTTATTTGGATTTGGTCTTATTGTGTTTTTCTAATCCAAATTGTGCCTAATCAGACTTCAAATATTTCTTAAGACCATCAGTGAAACTAATGTTGATAGGACCGCCCCCATTCTTTATTTCTGGCTGTCAGAGCTGGAAATAGGAAGAACACATGAAGGACATTCCAAGCTACATGATGTCAGGAACACTTTCACAAACCAAGTTGAGGAAGTTTCACTGAGATGGGTGAAGCTTCCTCTAGCAGTAACTTGGTTTGTGAAAGTTTTCCTGACACTTGTGTGGAACATCCTTCCTTCCATGTGTTCTTCCTATTTCCCGGACCTCTGGTCTCCAGCAATCTCCTGGTGATCCTGGGAGCACTTGATTACTTTCTATCCAGGATTTACAAACATCCCTGTGGTGCAGACCTTAGACCTTCCTGCCGTGGAGTCCACCAGCCCCCTGAGCCACAAGCCCATCCTACCGCGCAATGGCAGTGGGATCGCAGATGTCCCGCAGAAAGTGTGTCCTGAGGAGGTGTGGAGAGTGCAGGAGGAAGCGGCAGGCGAGGCCTACGTGCAGTTTGACAAGGGAACACGGACAGAGCACCACGACTACACCTATGTGGAGCAAGCCAGCGTCAAGCCGCCGGCCGTGACCAAGAAGCCTACGCCACCCAAGCTGCCAGTGAAGAAGGAGAAACAGCGCAGGAGGGGCTGGGGCAGGCAGGAGCAGCTGCCTGTGCGCCAGGGTCGTGCGCAGTGCTCCCATTGCCTGGAGTCTTTCAACATGGAGGCCAATCCCCGCGGAGGCTGTGAGTTTGCGCCTGACCCAGTCCTGGCTTGCATCGACCGAGTGAGCTGCCTGCACTGCGCACAAGCTGTGCTGTACCACTGCGCGACAGATCCAGAAGCCGACCTTCACCCTTGCTCCACAGAGAACCGGTCCTGCCTGCGCTGGGCAGGTCTGGGCCTGCTGTCTCTCCTGCTCCCCTGTCTGTGGTGCTACCCCCCTCTCCGCGCCTGCCATCGCTGCGGAGTCGCTTGCGGCATCTGTGGGGCCAGACATCACCCCGGCAATACCTGACCCCCAAACATTTGTTTTTGTTTTTTCTGGTAAACAAACCCTTCTAAAGTTACATAAGAGACTATATTACATATATATATTGCACCTATTTTGCTGGGCAAGTTGTTATCCTCCCTCCCTTAGATGCCTGGTGTTGTTGTTGACATCCCCCGTCTCCTTTTTTTACAACTTTCTACTAAAGCAGCAGTTTTTAAACATCCCCCCCCCCCCCCTGTTGTTGTTTCTATACACCTTTTATATATACACCTCACACTGTGGGACGGACGATTGGCTCTCTTCTTAACTTATTTTTTACTCGGTGAAGAAAAAATCGCAAAATTTTTTCTTTTTATATAAAAAAAATGGAAAACAACTTTTGTAATTTCTCTACTCTCTTCTACCTGTGCCAAATCTTTATAGAATTCCTCCTCCTCTTTTTTTTTTTTTAAATCTGTGATTATAATTTAATTGGTTTTGACCAAATTGAAACTCCTAAAGAAAATGTAACTCTGTGACAAAAAGCTCTTTGCTCAGGGTAGGGTTTGATGAGAGGCTGCTAGGTTTGTTGTATAGACATTTGTACATAGCATTTCTTTGGATTCATTTTTTAAAGTTTTATTTTAGGTTATATTCTCTTAATCACCAAAGATTTTTTTACCTTTTTTTTTTTTTTTTAATTCTTTCATAGCATTGTCACCCCACCATCTCTCCTGGGATACTCCCCAGACTTCTTTCAAACTTTGCTTTCAAAAGTTCTATTTCTTCCCAATGTAAAGATTTATTTATTGATTCAGTTGTTGAGAGAGTGCTGCTCCGAGCTACTGACATCTCCAGGCCTCTGTGAAACATAAATAGATTGGGTTATGCGGCAGTTTGTTGGGTCTCTGGTCAAATATGTTTTCTTCCTTTCACTGATTAGAATTTTTTTTTTTTTTTATCATTTGGAAAGCAAGCCTTCTTCTCAGCTGTTGGTGGCATATGTAGATGAAGCTGCAACTAACCAGGTTGTTGATGGTGACAGATGTCTTCCCTCCCACATCTCTCCTTTATATTTCATTGGCTTATTTTTTAAAGATGTTTGCAGGAAAGAAATTGAATGTTGCAAGTTTTCATAAAAGGAAAGGAATCTTGTAAGTTTTCAGTAAAGAAATCTTGGAAGTTTGCAGAAAAAGGAATGTTGGAAATTGCACAGGAAAGGATTGTTGCAAGTTTGCAGGAAAGGAAAGGAATGTTGCAATTTTTCATAAAAGGAAAGGAATCTTGGAAGTTTTCAGTAAAAGAAAGGAATCTTGGAAGTTTGCAGAAAAGGGAATGTTGCAAGTTTGAAGGAAAGGAAAGTTGCGCAGGAAAGGAATCCAAGTTCACAAATCTGACTTGTTGTTGCGCCTCTCTTCACATTCCTGACAGTACAGCTAAGCTGCTGAAGTGAGGAAGCTTTGTTTGTCTCCAGTACTAGAGTTTTATTCACTAGATGGCTGCTTTCACTGGATTTTTAAAATGATAAATGGTTTGTTGGAGAGCAGGGAAGACATGGTGCCCATCCTTGATGGAATCCAGATTGAGATTACAGAATTTCTTTTGCCTTGTTGAAACTTGTTTTATATACATTCATTTCTTCCTATCTCCTGATTGGATTTCATTGAAGGAAAGTGAGGCTCAGTATCTGACGATAGTTTGTTGCCTTCTGTTGATTTGGATCTTTGATTTCCCATTTACCAATAGCTCTTTTTTTCATAAATTGAACCCAACATTTCTCTCCTGTAGCTCCAGTGTAACAATTATGTCCTTTGTTTCAACCTCCATTTCTTGGATAAACTGAATGTCCGTAGAAATGTCATTCAAATAAAGGATTACTTCAACCTTCTTAATTCATTTTGGCCTCGAGGATTTTACTTTGTCCAACTCTGGTTGGGAGAGAAATGTAAATTTGCATAGTACAACTGTTGTTCCCGCCCTATTCTGCCATTGATGTGTAGTGCTCCACTAGCAGGAAGGAAATGTGTAAATAGGTTTGTTCCATCTGCAAGGTGAATTCCCCTCCCTTGGATGGATGATGAAGTATTTTAACCGGAGATTCCCTAGAAGCTGGCCAGGAGAAACTGCCACAGTGTTATATGCAACCTTGGGAAAAGATATATGTTACCATCATCCCATACTTATTAATTTGCATATCTGCCCTGTTTTTAAAACTTGACAAATGTTTGTTCAGCCAGATTGTTGTAGCATGCTTCGAGATGTTTTGGCTGCTCTAAACCTTCTCCCTTGATCAAAATTTGCATATCTTGCTAGACAGTTCCTGTGAGCTCTCCTCCATTTGCATACCCTTCATATTTCCGGTAATTTGAGCCGTCAACCACCTGGTTCTTGGCCCAGAGTTGGTGGCATTTCACAAATAAATAAATCTGAAGATATTTTTATTGAGCTCAAACCCCCCTGTGCACCTTGGGCAACCACTGTTGAAAAGACAAAAAAAAATGTAATGACTTTTCATTTGTTGATGTTTTTATATTAAATATATATATTCTACCCCCCTGTGAATTTTTCCTTTGAAAGAAAACTTGTTTCCCTCTGATTTAGAAAAGTTGTCATACTTTGTATAAACCAATTTTAAGAAAATAAAATTTATTATGTTTTCTCTATTATATGTAACGAATGTTGTATTTCTTCAAGCTGTTACACGGTTCCACCTAGTGGCTGCACATGACGTCTGTTACTCATGTCAGAGGCGGCCATTTCTTTTGGAGCTAAGTCGGCCTGCCACTGAGTAGTGCTCCCAGTCTTAATGACAAAGGCAGACGCATTCTACTTCACCCAGTCATGGTGGTTGGAGATAAGAAAGAAGAAGAACCTAGTGGCACACCCTTATACCACAGGAAGAATTTGGGTGGTTGTGACTGCTGTTTATACCAGAGGTGTACCACAGGTATAATTTGGGTGGTTGTGACTGCTGTTTATACCAGAGGTGCACCACGTGTAGAATTTGGGTGGTTGTGACTGCTGTTTATACCAGAGGTGTACCACAGGTAGAATTTGGGGGTTTGTGACTGTTGTTTATATCAGAGGTGCACCACGTGTAGAATTTGGGTGGTTGTGACTGCTGTTTATACCAGAGGTGTACCACAGGTAGAATTTGGGGGTTTGTGACTGTTGTTTATACCAGAGGTGCACCATAGATAGAATTTGGGGGTTTGTGACTGCTGTTTACACCAGAGGTGCACCACGTGTAGAATTTGGGGGTTGTGACTGCTGTTTATACCAGAGGTGTACCACAGGTAGAATTTGGGGGTTTGTGACTGCTGTTTATACCAGAGGTGCACCATAGATAGAATTTGGGGGTTTGTGACTGCTGTTTATACCAGAGGTGCACCACAGGTAGAATTTGGGGGTTTGTGACTGCTGTTTATACCAGAGGTGCACCACGTGTAGAATTTGGGTGGTTGTGACTGCTGTTTATACCAGAGGTGTACCACAGGTAGAATTTGGGGGTTTGTGACTGTTGTTTATACCAGAGGTGCACCATAGATAGAATTTGGGGGTTTGTGACTGCTGTTTACACCAGAGGTGCACCACGTGTAGAATTTGGGGGTTGTGACTGCTGTTTATACCAGATGTGCACCACGTGTAGAATTTGGGGGGTTGTGACTGCTGTTTATACCAGAGGTACACCACTTGTAGAATTTGAGGGTTGTGACTGCTGTTTACACCAGATGTGCACCATAGATAGAATTTGGGGGTTTGTGACTGCTGTTTATACCAGAGGTGCACCACGTGTCGAATTTGGGTGGTTGTGACTGCTGTTTATACCAGAGGTGTACCACAGGTAGAATTTGGGGGGGTTGTGACTGCTGTTTATACCAGAGGTGCACCACAGATAGAATTTAGGGGGGTTGTGACTGCTGTTTATACCAGAGGTGCACCACGTGTAGAATTTGGGGGGTTGTGACTGCTGTTTATAACAGAGGTGCACCACAGATAGAATTTGGGGGTTGTGACTGCTGTTTATACCAGAGGTGCACCACAGATAGAATTTGGGGGGTTGTGACTGCTGTTTATACCAGAGGTGCACCACAGATAGAATTTAGGGGGGTTGTGACTGCTGTTTATACCAGAGGTGCACCACAGATAGAATTTGGGGGTTGTGACGGCTGTTTATACCAGAGGTGTACCACAGGTATAATTTGGGGGGTTGTGACTGCTGTTTATACCAGAGGTGCACCACAGGTAGAATTTGGGGGTTGTGACTGCTGTTTATACCAGAGGTGCACTACTTGTAGAATTTGGGTGTTTGTGACTGCTGTTTATACCAGAGGTGCACCATAGATAGAATTTGGGGGTTGTGACTGCTGTTTATACCAGAGGTGCACTACTTGTAGAATTTGGGTGTTTGTGACTGCTGTTTATACCAGAGGTGCACCATAGATAGAATTTGGGGGTTGTGACTGCTGTTTATACCAGAGGTGCACCACTTGTAGAATTTGGGGGGGTTGTGACTGCTGTTTATACCAGAGGTGCACCACAGGTAGAATTTGGGGGTTTGTGACTGCTGTTTATACCAGAGGTGCACCACTTGTAGAATTTGGGGGGTTGTGACTGCTGTTTATACCAGAGGTGCACCACAGGTAGAATTTGGGTGGTTGTGACTGCTGTTTATACCAGAGGTGCACCACAGATAGAATTTGGGTGGTTGTGACTGCTGTTTATACCAGAGGTGCACCACAGGTAGAATTTGGGGGGTTGTGACTGCTGTTTATACCAGAGGTGCACCACAGGTAGAATTTGGGGGGTTGTGACTGCTGTTTATACCAGAGGTGCACCACAGGTAGAATTTGGTGAAGTGTTAGAGCTCCAATTGGTCACTCACTGGTGCAAGAATCAATTAGAGAACTGTGTGCTGGTACAAACAGTCATCTCTAAATACAAAGAATCCCCTAATAAACTTTAAAGTAGAGATTTCTTCCCCAGAGGTCTGGCCACCACTGAGGTAAGGGAGGGTGATAGGGTTACTGTACACTTGGGTGATAGGGTTACTGTACACTTGGGTGATAGGGTTATTGTACACAGGGTTTCTGTAGAAAATGTTTCAAGGCCTAGAACTGCCATAACCAACTTTGTGCAATGACACAGACAGTAGAATACCTCTCTGTAAATAACACCTAGCTGCAGAGTCAGTGTCCTTTAAGGGAGTGGTGTCCTCCATGGAGGTTCCAGTGTGCAGTGAACCCTACCATGGGTAGCCACTGATCTCACCAAGGTCAGTGGAGAATGGACCACCATGTCACCATGTTCCACGAGGGAAACTTGCATTCAGAGAGTTCAACATTGGGAAGTGTGCCTGGATCATGGTACCATGATCAACAAAAGCTGCATCCCATTGGAATTCATGTAATCAGGAGGATAAGAAACAACAGAACATTGGTTTAACATATTCTTTCTTCATATAAATTATTTACAACAAAGTTAGGAGAGATTTTCAATCCAATTTTGTTTCAGAGAATTAAATAAGATTTTTCTAATAATAATCTCTTTCTAGATAAGGTACAATTTGGATTATAAACACAAGGTAATAAGGTCAAATATATAAAGTGTGTGACATTTTGGTAACAACGCTGTTACCACACTATTTATTTGGTCTTATAATTTAATGAACAAAATCAATAAAAAAGATCAGGTGTTGATATTAAAAACAAATTAGACATATCCTGACTACTAACATGAGTGTTCTTTTAGATGGTAAAGCGCCATCTAGTGGAAGAGAAATCAACTGATTTAATCAGGGAACAAGTTATATCAACGTTTAGTTGATTTCTGTTCCACTAGATGGTGCTCTGCCATCTGAAAAATGTTCATGTTAGTGGTCAGGATATGTCTAATTTGTTTTAAATATATATATAATTATAATAATAATATTTCATCATTTATATATACAGTTAAACCTGTCTATAGCGCCCCCTCTTGGGACTAACCAAAATAGGGTGCTATAGAGAGGGGGTGCTATAGACAGGTCACTTTTAATGTAAATCGCATCGTACTACGTATTTAAAATCGGGCGCTATAGAGAGTAAGTCGCTATTTAGAGGGGGCGCTATAGACAGGTTTAACTATATATATATAATGAAAAGTTTAAGAGCAAATTTAACAAGGTGTTAACGTTCATTGGAGTGTTCCAGACATTGTGAGGTTTGGAAGATGGTGTTTGATCTTTATAATAAACTTATCTTCTTTGCTCTCAAGCTTTTCATTTCAAGATATAAAACTTTTAAACACTTATACAAATTGTCCATCTACAATTCTAAAAAAGGATTCTCCACGTCAACATGGCAGCAAAACACCCTAGATTATCGTATAGCTACAAGAAAATAAATAAAACCTCGCTAAACTGAGCCGGGGATATAGAGGACCTTCCTTTATAACAAAAACACACATTCCCCATTTATAAAATACAGGGGGCAATAGTGAACCACCAGATTCAGTCATTGGGGTTGGCTATAGAGAGGGGTTTTACTGTAAATAATTCTGTCATTAAAAATAATAATAAAATTCAAGGTAATAAGACCACTGTGTAATAACATACTATTTATTTATTTGGTCTTATTACCTCATCAATAATAAAAATAAAAAATAAAAGTGACAACAGAAGTTAGAATTGAGGAACCCACTCCCCTGTGGTGTAGAAACATTGGGAATTAAATAACATGCTGCTGATGGAACTTTATTCTTTTTTTTTTAAATCCTTTTTAAAAAATTTATGATCATAAACACAAGGTAATAAGATCAACTCCAAATAAATAGTGTGTTGTATTAATTTATTTGGATTTGGTCTTATTACCTTGTGTTTATAATCTACTAGCCGAATGACCCGGGCAATGCACGTGTTTTACCCGATTGAATGTTTTTATTCAAATACTATTTGTTACAATTATAAATTGGCGCCTTAAATAAATGCATATACTAGTTAATAACTATAGCCTATGTGCTTTATCTGTCTATGTACTGTTGGCTTCCGTAGGCGTCTCTTACTGGGAAAAAGAAAGAGAGGATTCCATTTAGTTATTAACTAACTAGACGAAAGGCCCGGGCAACGCCCGGGGTTTACCCGAGTGCGAATATATTTTAAAAACGTTGTCTTGGGTGGTCGCTATTGACAGGGTGGTCTGTATAGACAGGTGGATGTATCACACAGCTGATAACAAGGTTGTCTAGAGTGGTCGCTATAGACAGGGTGGTCTGTATAGACAGGTGGATGTATCACACTGCTGATAACAGGGTTGCCTAAGGTGACCGCTATAGACAGGGTGGTCTGTATAGACAGGTGAATGTAACACACTGATGATAACAGGGTTGCCTAAGGTGACCGCTATAGACAGGGTGGTCTGTATAGACAGGCAGCTGATAACAGGGTTGTCTAGAGTGGTCGCTATAGTCAGGGTGGTCTGTATAGACAGGTGTATGTATCACACAGCCGATAACAGGGTTGTCTAGAGTGGCCGCTATAGACAGGGTGGTCTGTATAGACAGGTGTATGTATCACACAGCCGATAACAGGGTTGTCTAGAGTGGCCGCTATAGACAGGGTGGTCTGTATAGACAGGTGAATGTAACACACTGATGATAACAGGGTTGCCTAAGGTGACCGCTATAGACAGGGTGGTCTGTATAGACAGGCAGCTGATAACAGGGTTGTCTAGAGTGGTCGCTATAGACAGGGTGGTCTGTATAGACAGGTGGATGTATCACACAGCTGATAACAGGGTTGTCTAGAGTGGTCGCTATAGACAGGGTGGTCTGTATAGACAGGTGTATGTATCACACTGCTGATAACAGGGTTGCCTAAGGTGACCGCTATAGACAGGGTGGTCTGTATAGACAGGTGGATGTAACATAGACAGGTGTATGTATCACACAGCCGATAACAGGGTTGTCTAGAGTGGCCGCTATAGACAGGGTGGTCTGTATAGACAGGTGAATGTAACACACTGATGATAACAGGGTTGCCTAAGGTGACCGCTATAGACAGGGTGGTCTGTATAGACAGGCAGCTGATAACAGGGTTGTCTAGAGTGGTCGCTATAGACAGGGTGGTCTGTATAGACAGGTGGATGTATCACACAGCTGATAACAGGGTTGTCTAGAGTGACCGCTATAGACAGGGTGGTCTGTATAGACAGGTGGATGTAACACACTGCTGATAACAGGGTTGTCTAGAGGGGGGCGGGCAGGGAGGTCAAGTGTTTGCTGGCGGCCAATGGGCGCGCATTCTATCCGTGAGCTTCAGACAAACAGAATAAGGCAAATATATAAGTAGATATATGCATTTATTTAAGGTGCGACCCGCTCCAACACAATAGTTACAAAAACCAAAAGGGGGGGGGGGGGGGGGCAAAGTAAAAAACAAAGTGTCTCGCGTAGTGGTGGCGTGATCGTAGCCAACCAATAGGAGAGCGCCATTCCAAAAAAAAAAGCAAACAGTGACAGAGATGAAGACATGACGTTCGTAACTGTATATAGAATAATCCAAATTGTGCTTTATCAAAATTTATGATCCTTTGTCTTTGTTGTTAGTATCCATGATGTTAGTGATCATCTAGTGACCACCTTCCAGTAGTTTTCTTGATCCCTTCCAGCCAGCTCATTACAGATCTTCCTTCAATGTTCCCCAACATCTTTTCTACACCATTGGCTCTCATTATAAGTCTGAGGTAGGTCATATTTGGTGGGATTGTAGGGATCTAACATGGCACTCTGAGTAACTTTCTCCATGTCCACATTTTAAAGGCTTCAATTCATTTCTTATTTTCTGAATGTCCAGTTCTCCAATCCACAGGGAATACCCAATGCCTCAACAATCTTCTTTAAAAACAAATGCTCCAATGGCCCCCGATTCTTGCGAAAGTCAAACCCCACCAGTGAGTGCAAGTAATCAAATGGGCCTGTGGCACATTTGTAAGTGCAAAAGTCGAACTGCTTTTCACATGTGTAGAAATGTGGTGCACTTACAGTAAAAGCAGTTGCTAACACCTTCCAATCATGATTATCATGGCCTGTACCACATGTACTAGGGATGATAAAACCAATCTTCATCTTGAATGAAATATCTTAATATATTCTTTTACTTATTTCTCATGCTCTTAAATAAGGAAGGAAGATGCAAAAAGAAAAAAAAAAAGGTCAGAATTACAAAGATTGTCTTGGGAGAAATAGAAAGCTTTTTTAAACCCATGGTTATAAGATAGTGAATGACATTTCAGTAACAGCAGTTGTTATCATCATCAAACAAAAGTTGTCAACCCAGGTTACCACAATGTCACAATATGTATTTGGTATTGTCACCTTGTGTTTCTAATCTACTTCATTATCAAGATGTGCTTTGGTCCTTTTTTATTCTGCCAGGTTCAGACAAAAGTTTTTAAAAAATGCTCCAATGGCCTCCGATTCTTGCAAAAGTCCAACCCCACCAGCGAGTGCAAGTAACCAAACGGGGCTCTGGCACATTTGTAAGTTCAAAGTTGAACTGCTTTTCACATGTGTAGACATGTGGTGTACTTACAGTAAAAGCAGTCGCTAACTACCCACCATGATTATCATGCCCTGTACCACATGTAAAGATAAGAAAGAAGACAAAAGTTTAAAATCTTTCATGAAAATTAACAGGTCAAATATACAGATCTACTGACATTGCCATAGACATTGAGGGGATGGCTCGAGTTGACAAAATTCAGTTTCCTAAAAGGTTCATTGGATAAGGAAAAATGAACATTTCTCTGACAAGGTTATCAATTAGGGATTGAAATTATCACCCCATGATTAAATATTTCAAAATAGTTATTTAATTATTCATTGAATGTTATAGTCTTTATTATAAAATAAATATCAAATGGCAGAACTCTTATATCAAAACTTACATTTTTATTGGCTTTATATTTACATAAACATTTCGATAGATTTATGGAACAGGGATCTTGTGTTTATTCAAATAGACCTTTGAGTAATTCTTCAACATCCTGCATGTCAATCTCAGAATGTGTTTGCATATCAATTCTTTCTGAGGGTTTCTTTACTTTTTCTTCAGCTTTCTTGGCAGCAGCTTGTTGTATAACAGCGAATTCCTTGTTTAGGGATGATGTTTTTTCTTTAGCTTTCAAAGAAAGGTGTTTTAAATTTCTTGTAACTTGTTTGCTTTTCTTTGATTTAGATTTGTTGCTTGGATGATGTTTGGGAATGTTAATCAAAGTTTTTGGTGTTTTCGTTTTACCCATTATGTGTTTATGTTTAAATAAATATTTTTAAAATTTTAATTAGATAACCGTAAACGCCTCACGTGTCATAAAAATCCAAAAGGAACACTTGTTTGTAAATAAATTTTGAGGATTATTTTTTAACAGAGTAAAAACATTTTTAAAAATTCAATGAAATATTAATACTTGAGATATTAATATTATATACTTTTATAAAAATATACAAATTATTAGAATATATATAAATAAAATTTTCAAAATTATTTGCGTGAATCTAAAATATAAAATGATATCTGAAAAAATATTTTTTTTTATTTTAACTAGTCTCCAAAGGCCTGGCTTTGCCTGAGTTAAGTCAGAGTTGAGTTAAGTTAAGTGAATGTTTTTTCCAGTGAATATAATTTGAAAAACATTTTTCTTTTTTAAATCATATTATCATTCTAAATAGTAGAAGTCGTGATGACATAATTTCTCCGTAATATATTATTTTCCTACTCTAAAATATTAGTTTGATTGAGTGATTTGCATTTTTTTCTAAACAGCCTCTCAAACCAATCCAAATTTTATTTAGAAAACTATTAATATTTGTAATGAATATAGAAATTAATTATTATTTCACAATCATTTTTTAAAATCTAAATATGCAATTAAGTCAGTAATATGTTTTAGTGCGCGAAAACTATGATGCTAAAAAATGAAACTCATTTAGAAAGATAGAAAAATGGTAATAAAATTAATTGTAAATGTGGTCTTTATTGTTAATTTTTTTTATCATAATCGCTTTTGAAATAAGATATAGGAATTAAGCAAAAAGCTATTTCATGTAATATTCATGCCATTATTCATCATATTTTTCATTTTGAAAGAGCATTAACAAATACAGGGTTTATCAGGTTATTTGAGAATAACTTTGGAAGATCATAAGACAACATTAGAATTGTTGCTCTTTGCTCTGCAAGAAGATATATGAGATAGAGATAAGAAGAAAATAATAGATAGAGATAGAGGAAAGAGATAGTGGACTTTTTTTAAGTTGCCCAAAATCACTGTTTATCATGTCAAAAGGCAGTTTGATGAGGCCGACAGTAAAAAAGAGGGAATGGCTTCAAAGAAAAATCACTTGATTTAATTGGACAGGTTAAGAAGTGAAGAATTTGTCAAAAATGTCAAGGAATAAAATTAATGGAAACCTTGTGAAGAGCATGAGGGCCATAGCCAAGGAAATTGACGTTGGCTATATGACAATTGTGATAACTATCCATGAGGACCTTAGTCTAAAGTCTTCTGCCCTTCATAAAAGCCAGTTGCTGACTAAGAATATGATGAATAACAGAAAAGGAGAGGCTGCTGACCTTTTCAACAATCTGTTTTTGTTTTTTATAAGGTAAGAAAAATTATATTTCTTCCTGATATATATTTAGCTCCATGCAAACCTCTCAATAAACGTGATGAGAGCTGACCACCCTTCACTCTCTCTATTATTTTTAGCATTATACACTATTTTCCTTTAAAGGTTTTGATTCTCATCGCTTTAATTTGCTCACTCATGCCGACAATGCAATTATTTCGAACACCTTTTTGCTATTAAGTCAGTTGAAATCATAAAACGGTGGTTTATGCTTCAAATAAAAAAAATATTTGTGATGTGAATCAGAGCTTATTTAAAAACAATAAATTTTGAGTTTTCATAATTACTTTTAATAAAATTAAAGAAAACATATATCATGGCACCACTTTTGACAAGAGCAAGTTGAAAGCATGCTACGGGAGGTCTAGAGTTGAGGCCTTCTCCCACTGGATGGGAATTTCACCTGCGTATGACAGCAGAATACATTTCAGCCGCTGAAGCCCGAAATGGCGATATACATTCGTGGACACGTGACTTCTTGGGTCAGGGCCTACTTGGAACCATCGCTTCCAAAAATCTGGGCAAATTATTGCTACGATTCTACGAAATAAGATTACATCCATTAGTACACTTCCTCATGAGGATTGGTTTTTCTCGTCCATAAGCATATCATTGAGTCCTCACAAAGACATTAACAATTCTCATTGAATCTTGAAGGAGCAATGTACGTCAATATTAATAACGTAGAACGATTTACAATCGTTATCCTACTGGTTGGAAACTTAATATATATAATTTTCAAACATCCAACGATCATGTTTGACCAAATAATTATTCTGAAAATAAACTGTTCTCTCTCTCTCAGTCAATGATAATTATGTAGATGAATATCTCTCTTAGTTATTGTGCTAAGCATAATCCTATAATTCATACTCTATTTTTCCTCGAACTCATGCTCGAAGACTAACGCGTATGGCTACTCTAGCGTCATGGACAGTATTATATGCTCAATACTACTCGACCAGATCCCTTGAGAGAAATCCTCCTTTCCTGAAATTTCTACTAAAAATCCGCCATTGAAAGGCCACCACCAATATCCTCACTGTTCAAAAGGGCCACAGACAGTTGATCATCGTCTCTCCAGCTGTCTAGGTTTTCTGAGACATAGGATGCAAACAGCTATCCTGCTTGGACTGACCCACCTCAGCCCTACATCTAAGGTCAGCCTTCCAGACTCAACCTTAGCATGGAGACCAACTGATTCTGCTCAGAAATCAAATAAGGACGCGATTAAAAGTACTTGGCACTTGTCCATACTAGCGAGCTAGACTTCCCAAGTAGTTGGCGTTCTGAGCTTCAGGAACCTGGGTTATCAAAATCTCTCTCTCCTATAATAAAGAGACATATGAATACTCGATGTGTATATATAGATCTACAACATTGTTTATTGTATGTTGTCTAGCGGTGAAGAAGAGTGGGCATTCCAGCAGTAGGTGTCTCGAGTCCTGGAATTTGTTGCCACAATGACAGCTAGAGTCTTCTACCGCTCCAATTTTTGCTAAAAATTCCTTTAAATGTCCATGATTCGTTGTAAACTGGGTATTATAAAAATTCGAACGGAAAAATGTTGGAATTCCAAACGGGAAAAAGCTTTGGAATGTTTCATTTGTCTTTAGAAATAATTCATCCATTTTTGCACTTAAAAATGAACCAATTATACTCGGAGAATGTTGCCTAAAAGCATTTTGATCCTCTATAGAAAGATGAGCCAAATCATATTTAATTATTTTAGATTCAATATAATCTGTGAGAAGGGGAATGTTCGCAAGACTATGGACACAGTTGGAAGATGTAGTCTTGTAGGCTCCAACCGCCCAAAGAAGAATCTGATATTGTATAGAGTTTAGTTTTTCTTTGCATCGACTATTTATAAATTTGTACCATATTTCTGAACCATACGCAAGAACTGACCTGATAATTGTTTTATACAAAATTATTCTTTTTTTAGTATTTATTCCCTACATTTTTCCACAAAGTGAAAACAGAAAATTTTTCATTCTTACGATCCTGCTCAAAATGTCGTTGATATGTGGGGTAAAATTAATCTTCTTTTTTATTCTATGATTTGAGAATTTTATGCCTAATATCTAAACTTAATCTACTGGGTTTATAAAATAATATTCGGTATTTCAATTTGAACTTTAGGTTTATTATGTAAGTAAAGTAAATTCGTTTTCTTTGGGCTTATTATTAATTTATTCCTATTACACCATTGAATCACGAAGCATCTATATATATAATTGCCTTATTCTGTCTGAAGCTCACGGATAGAATGCGCGCCCATTAGCTGCCAGCGAACACGTGTCCTCCCTGCCCCCCTCTAGACAACCCTGTTATCAGCTGTGTGATACATACACCTGTCTATAGCGGCCATTCTAGACAACCCTGTTATCAGCAGTGTGTTACATCCACCTGTCTATACAGACCACCCTGTCTATAGCGACCACTGACCACCCTGCCTATAGCGACCACTCTAGACAACCCTGTTATCAGCTGTGTGATACATCCACCTGTCTTTACAGACCACCCTGTATATAGCGGCCATTCTAGATAACCTTGTTATCAGCTGTGTGATACATACACCTGTCTATAGCGGCCACTCTAGACAACCCTGTTATCAGCTGTGTGATACATTCACCTGTCTATACAGTCCACCCTGCCTATAGCGGTCACCTTAGGCAACCCTGTTACCATCAGTGTGTTACATTCACCTGTCTATACAGACCACCCTGTCTATAGCGGTCACCTTAGGCAACCCTGTTATCAGCAGTGAGATACATACACCTGTCTATACAGACCACCCTGTCTATAGCGGCCACTCTAGACAACCCTGTTATCAGCTGTGTGATACATACACCTGTCTATACAGACCACCCTGTCTATAACCACCACCCAAGACAACGTTTTTAAAATATATTCGCACTCGGGTAAAACCCGGGCGTTGCCCGGGCCATTCGTCTAGTAGAATATATTCGCTTAATATTTTGAGATCCTTGACAGACTTGCTCCAACAAATGATAGAAACGTCGTCTGCGTAGCAAATTATTTCTGCATTCGGATGTTTGAAACTCTTCAGCAAGTCGTTTAACAAAATATTCCATAATATTGGGGATAAAGGACCGCCTTGAGGGCATCCTTTTGTCAAATATTTTGTAACATTTGTGTCTTCATATGAGAAATTTGCCCTTTTTCCACTGATTAAATAAGATTGTGAAATTTTTATTAATTTGGAGGGAATATTATCTAAATCGAGTTTTCTAATAATTGCTGGCCACCATGCGTTGTCGAATGCGCCTGCTATATCCACTGTAATCAAAGAAGTCAGTTCTCCTTGTCTGTGCTTCAATATGGTTTCCATTATATCTTCCATTGCACTGTTCGTTGATTTATGTTTAGTAAATCCGTGTTGCCTTGGACTCTTTAGATTGTTCTCTTCATAATATTTATTAATTTTGTTTTTAATTATGTTTTCAAAATTTTTTGAAATGTTTGACGTCAATGATATTGGTCTATAGCTTTTGCTTGTTTCATAGTTTGTTTTATCAGATTTTGGAATGATCTTTACAGTAGAATATTTCCATATATGCGGAAAATAACCTAATTCGATACATTTGTTGAATAATTGTTGTGAAAACGGGATTAAAAGTGTACCTGCATGTTTGATCATATTATTACTGATAAAATCTGGACCTGGTACTTTCTTGATATTTATATTTTTGAAATAATATTTTCAACATCTTTTATTTCTATAAGAATGTTATTTTGGTTTTTATATTCAGGTTTATAGTTTCTAATAATAACATGTTCCTCTTTATCTGAATGTACATCATCATCTGGAAAAAAAAATCATTCAAGAGACTTTTCATTTTTCTTTCTTTAAAGTATCCGGTATATTATCGATCATTGAAATCCTCTATTGTTGTTGGATGTTCTCAGAGATTTAAAAATTTTATTGGCGTTTCCAAATGGGTTGTTTGATTCATTTTCTTTCACGATTCATTCACGATGTTCTCGGCGAAATATATGCAGCACGCCATATAATGAATAAATTGATTTTTCCACATTCAGCCTTGCTTCTTATAAGTGGACTAGAACATTAGCCGTTCTAAGAACGGATCTAGAATAACATCCAGTCCTAAGCCTTATTAAAGTGTCATCTTAATATAGCTAAAAATAAGGGAAGTGTAAGACAAAATGTTTCACTAATAGATTTTTAAATTTTTCTGATTTTAATAAATGGGAATAATGGATTACCAAGCTATAGTGTTTCATAGAGAGAGAGAGAGAGAGAGAGAGAGAGAAATATTTATAAACCCAGGTTACTGGAGCGTTAGTGTTTCATATAGTAATTTTATCTATTATAGCAATTTTTATGATGACATCAGCCATCTTACCCATTTTTATTTAAGGCATATCAAATATATATATTTTTTAATTTGACTATTTCAGCATTTTCAACTTGCTCACTCGCGATGAGAATACAATTATTTGAAACAATTATAATTGGGTCATATTTTGAATATAACAATGGTCCAGTTTATTAAAATATTTAGAATTACTTAATGCGGATTAGAGCATATTTTAAAATAATACATCCAGAATTTTTGAAGACTTGTAAATATTTATTATAGGTGATATGATGAATATAAAATATACATGATGATGTTTGATGCAAATACACGATATAACATTAACATAATTATATAATATGGTATAATAATAACAGCATATAAATTGCTTATTTATATTATTTTTTACCGTTTTGTTGCTTGAAATTCTAAGAAGACTTGAGATAGAAACCTGAGAAGCGGTCTGGAGATTAAATTGTAGAAGCCGCTGGGAGGGTTCACCACTGATGAGCCATGCCTTCCCTCTTTCAAATTTCATTCACATTGCGGGATAAGGGATTTAGAAAAATAATCAGATTAACAATGAAGTTCGCCCTTTAGCGATGAGCACTTGAAAATTTCTGATACTTCAAGTGATTACCTGCAAGTATTCAAAATCTCGGAATTTGCGTGAATATGTATAGTAGAAAAAATTAATATGCATTTTAACATGTTATTAGATAATTGCTAGATTGCGCATGCGCTAACTGACAGCGTTGCCGGACTTGTGCGGCGCCAAATAATCTTTCCATCCGGTGATCCAATTTCCATTAGAGGGAATTGATTGGTCCTCGGCGGAATTATCTGCTGCCGCTAATTTGTCTCGTCTGCTCTTTTTTTTTCCCGCCAAGTTATCGTCTGATATTAGTCGCCAAACGACATCTACTCGGCACAGGGAATTATGGGATATTCTCGACGATATGCAAATAATATTGGCATCGTTTGTAGAGCTTGGGAAAGGCGATTTTGCATCTTACTTTTGGGATTGAAATTGTCATTTCGAACATACTTTTTTTTTTAAATTTAAAAGATTTGACACATGTGAATCAACCCCTCTCTTATTTTAATGTTAAAAAATGTTTTAATATAAATAGGTCACATATAGCGCGCCATCTATCAACAGTAATTGAAAGTTTTCTCAGTGGTTTATTCCGTTGAATATAAATATTTAATTTGTGAAGTTACTGTGTTAAAACATTGAAATTGCTATTGAAAAACATCTTATAAGGAGAGATGGCACGTCAATAAAATTATAAGAAATGTTTGAAACATTATTTCATTTGTTCGACTTTCCTCCTGGCGAATTTACACTTTGTTTACCGCTGCGATGTTGTAAGTGGGACTTGTGTTCCACATTGTAGCCATTTCAATATATTTGAACCATAGCTATGCTTTCAATTCAAATATGATTTCCAAGAATAACGGGTCACGTTGGACGAAGCCAATACAATATAAAGATGGATTCAGCGCTTCCAAACTGGTGATTTTGATATTAGTGATCCAGGTACCTCTGTAATGACGGACCGAAATTTGGCTCTAACGAAGGAATTGATCCGAAATAAACGGACAATGACGACTTATGAAATAATGAAAACTTTTCCTGTCTAAAAGTAATGTTCTTGAACTTATTAATGATCTTGGATATCGAAAATCATCCTCAAAATGAGCTCCAAAACTTCTAAAACGAGAAATTATGCAAATTTAGAAATATATTTGTTTAGACCTCAATGTGTCTTTCTGGAGAACCTTCAGAGGTGTTGAAAGGTGTCATGTGATGAGACTTGGGATTTATCATTATGATACTACTGCAAAGCGCCAATTACTGCAATGGACCCATAAAACATCGCCAGTTAATTGAAAAAAAGATTTTTCCTTTCCAAGGATAAATTCATTATCTCTGTATTTTGGGACAAAGAAGGGCTGATGTTCATGGACACTCTTGAAATAAATGTTTCTATTAACAAGGAAAGGTATTGTAAATTATTATAAAGATAAAAAGATCAATTAGAACAAAAGACCCAACTTATAAAACACCCAAATCAAATGTCATCAGGATAATACGAGACATCTGACTTTGGCGAAGGTTACAAGGTACGGGTGGATTTTGATGTCCGCGTACCGCCCTGACCTCAGACTTCTACTTGTTGGGAAGATTGAAGTAGTTTTTCCACGTAGTAAAACATTTCCAACTTTACTCCAAGTTGTTAGAGGATGGTTCAGAGAGTTGTATAAAACGTTTTACCAAAGTGTAAGTTGTCAACAACAACTGTACAGAAGTGAGTATTGAATGGTTCTAATATATAGTGGACTGTTGTTAGGGGTTATTCTATACACAGTTTCAGAGTTTCCTAGTTTTTACATGGAAGGGTTTTACGGATTTGTGCATTATTTATTGACCGAACCTTGTTTTACCAGGATAAGAAAATGTATCATCACGTTTTTTTTTTTAATTTTAAATTAATCGCCACGTAACTGGCCGGGCCAGCGCAGTCTCTACCAAATTCAACATGTCATCTTGCTGGTGAAGTGTGTGACTTTCAGAAACAATGTCTAGAGAATTCCCCCATTAAACAACTTCTCAGGAATTTCGAAGGATTTCTTTGATGTATTTTGAATCGTCGTTGGAGAACTCCTTTCTGTTTCCAAAGAGAGTTCAGGTTTATGCCTCATAACCATCCCCAACTCTGGCCCAAAGCTGCAGACAAGATTGTAAACAAGAGCAGCCATCGCGACATCCCAGAATAGCAGCGGCCCGGGGCGTCTCCTGGTGGTGCATTATGCACGGGCGTTGTCATGGCGACGGACTGGTTTCACAGCTGGACTTGGGATTGTCAGGGGTAGGACTTGGGATTGTGAGGTGTAGGACTTGGGATTGTGAGGTGTAGGACTTGGGATTGTGAGGGGTAGGACTTGGGATTGTCAGGTGTAGGACTTGGGATTGTCAGGTGTAGGACTTGGGATTGTCAGGTGCAGGACTTGGGACTGTGAGGTGTAGGACTTGGGATTGTGAGGTGTAGGACTTGGGATTGTGAGGTGTAGGACTTGGGATTGTGAGGTGTAGGACTTGGGATTGTGAGGTGTAGGACTTGGGATTGTGAGGTGTAGGACTTGGGATTGTCAGGTGTAGGACTTGGGATTGTCAGGTGTAGGACTTGGGACTGTGAGGTGTAGGACTTGGGACTGTGAGGTGTAGGACTTGGGATTGTGAGGTGTAGGACTTGGGATTGTCAGGTGTAGGACTTGGGATTGTCAGGTGTAGGACTTGGGACTGTGAGGTGTAGGACTTGGGATTGTGAGGTGTAGGACTTGGGATTGTGAGGTGTAGGACTTGGGATTGTGAGGTGTAGGACTTGGGATTGTGAGGTGTAGGACTTGGGATTGTGAGGTGTAGGACTTGGGATTGGCGGGAGAGAGAGCGTTGGTACTGACATACTGGAACACCCGGGATATACTGGGGGTGAGTAGAAAGTAATCAATGTTAGCGAACAGAGAGAGAACATTAAAATATGATTTAAAAAAAAAGTATTAATTTTCGTAACTAAACTTTTGTGGTTCTGTGGACATTATTTCAGAAATATTTCGAATTCTGAATTTTCGATAATTTTACCATTCTTTATGAAGCAAAAAAAAAACCCCCAAAAAACTCTGTTGATATTTTTGAAATATATCCAGTTAAAGAAATAGAAATTGAAAAGGTGGTAGTCCGATGGAGCAAGAACTGGGGAATAAGCTGAGTGAGGCAAAAGTTCAATTTGTTACAAAAATCCTCAATTTATTAATGATTAAACTTGCCACGTGAGGTGGAGAATTTTGTCTTGCTGGAGTGCACTCACTTTCAGTTGACTAGAGAAGCCAATTTGAGGAGTAAAACTTCAAACACTCTTTCAATTTGTTGATCTTAGCGGTAATTCCCGGGAATTTCAGGAACTAGTTCAATGTGCACAAGACCTTCAACATTCCACCGAACACTTAGCATCGCCTTGTGTTCGTACTGTCCTCTCTTAGCCAATAGCTCTGGATGATACTCTGGGCATAAATGTCTTCAAGTGATCCAGCGCAGGTAATGATTGTTCGATGAAAGTGTCGTTAATGGAGCGGTTCAGCCATTGGCAGCAAGTGTCAACCCGGTGCTTAGCTGAGGTCCCAGGGCACCATTTTACCGCTCCTGTTCATTCTTACAACTTGTGTCGAACCACGCTGGAATCGGATGTGTCAAGTTATGTGATTAGCTTCCGGGTTAGGTAGACCTGGGAACAAACAATGGTATTTAGACCTGGTCCCATTATGAATTATTTTATGTAATAATTTAAAGATATAAAAACCATACAATAAATATAACGGTACAATAATCTATAGAAGCTAAGTATCCATCTGAAATCAAACATGTGCGTGGGAAACAAATAGAAAGGCCATTAAACATTGGTCCTCAGGCTAGCTCTAGCTATCTAGTGCTCGGGGTGCTGGATCGGTGGAGCATCGACGTGTCGGTTTATTGTGCCGTGGAATGTTGCGAACTGTTGTGTTGCGTCCGTCGTGCAACAGTTGAAAGTCGGAACATAGAGGACATGTGTGTTCCTACCTCTAGTTGACTTGGCGCGGCGCAATTCCAGGAATGGATGCCAGCTCTCACTGACTCCACATTACAGAAATGTAACAGCGAAGGACAGCGTCACAGAAAGTCTCAAGAATGCCCGCTAAGGTAACATCGCTGGAGGAGGAATCTCGCCAAGCGATTGGTTGTCAGCAACAGCTGGAGATCAATTATGGGGCAGCCGATTATGTTTTTTTTTTTTTTCTTATCGTCTGACGGCATTTCTCCGCGTCGTCCGCTGCAATTGTCGGCAGTTGGCCGGTTCCAGCTGGTTGGCTCGACAATATTTGATCTTTTGTTGGAAACTCTGGGGGTGGCGAGGGATGGTTTGATGGCACAACTCTCGGTGAGCGAGGGATGGTTTGTGGGCACAACTGACCGAGGGACGGTTGTATTTTCAAAGAAGCAGCGAGCAGGGGCGATAATGTTGCACAAAATATCCCGTAGATATGTCTGGATGGAAGTGTCAAGAAACGGATGAATCCCTGTGTGGTTGTGAAAGGCTCCAACACTACTGAGGAACCTCTGACGTCCTAGTTTTCTTTCTTCAGTGGTGTCTTGACGGATACAACAATGGCGGTTATACCCGGGTCCCAACAATTATAGGTATACCCGGGTAGCCCTCAACGGAATATTCCATATAAAAGATATTCCACGACTGTGTGGTTAACTTTATGTAAATAATTTCAACGTCTTGAGACATATCGGAGCAGAAGCCGGTGTCCCCACTACTGGTAGTTGTTCTACACCACGTGACCGCGCACCACTGCGGCGAAACTTGACAAACACTCGCGAATGCTGTCTTGAGTTCCACTCACAAATTTCACAACACTAATACGATGTTTAAAACTGGAGTAGAAAATGCCGCGTTTGTGCAATTCCCAATCCCCATCTCGCTTGTGCACGCAACGGCGATGGAAAGAAAAGGATCTGGTCACCAGATGGCGCCGGAGGATAAAGTTGCTGCAGCGATTGGAACATTATTTCACTCCAAGTTGCCATCTCTAGATCTTAAACCTACGCTAGGGAAATTTGTGTTTTCTATATCGGCTGAAACTGGAAATTCTTCAATAAATAATTTTAAAATAATTAACACTCATGGACAACACTTAAGGAATTTACACCTTTTAACGCGTATATCGGGATTCAGACAATAACTTAAAAATAAATTTATACACAGTGACCCTTATTTTGCAAACACACGAGATAAACAAAAGTGAGAAAAATTACCTCGTATCCTTCAAAAAAAAAAAAAAAAAAAAACAGTTGACTGACCACATAAAAAACTTTTCACTTCCTTAAGTTTTGTCTATGAGTGTTCGTCTTAAAACAAATACACTTTTTGTTTATTCCAGACGTTAAAGCAGTTTCACCCAAGAGGTGTCAGAGGCCTGTTTGGTGACTCCCATATAGTGGTGGTGTGAGGATGTGTAACGTCCCACAAGAATGTATTTATAAAACCGGCCCCGGCAGGGGGGCAACTGCCATATCCTGCCCTAGAAATCCTTTGGTATTCAGGATTGAGCGCCAAGAACAAAGGAAATCTTGGATTCTATAACAAAGAAAGAAAACTACAAAAAACACTTTAAATTCCCATCACGTTCCTTAAGCCCCACTGAGAAACTCATTTGCATATAGAAATAGATTAATTTGCATAATTTATGCGATAAAAAATTCTAAATACTCAAATCAAGAATTTATTTCAAAAATCAATGGACTTCAAGTGTGGCCAAAAAAGGCCTTCAGACGCTGCTGGAGTTATTGACATTTAAAAGTTCCCATTTGGGCCGCTGGGGCAGCGGGCTGGTGGCGCAACGGTAGCGCGTCTGACTCCAGATCAGAAGGTTGCGTGTTCGAATCACGTCCGGCTCAATACATTTTTGTAACTTTTTTTTTTGTATTTTTTTTTTTACAAAACGAGTTTCTTATGGTTGTAATTTAGAACGTGAAAAAAGTAGTGAGGAAGTGGGTTATCAGCAAAAAAAAAAAATCTCAGCTTAGGTTCCAAGAAATTATAAATATGTTAATTTTATCGATCTATTGGAGAATCGAGGAGATTCTTGCTCTTTCTGAAAAGTAGATATTTGACCAGCTATATAATGTGGGCCAAACAGCTACGTGATACCCCCGTGTAGCTGTCGCTTGGCTTGGCTGAAAAGAAGCTGCTATTTATATGAAAGAACGTCGAAGACAGGACAAATGTAGAACTGCCCAACAGGGCGACAATCCTGTCTAACTGGCCGAAAAACTAGCCCAGAATTTGCAACAACATCACAACTGTTGTAACCACACACCACTGTTGTAACCACACCGCAATTGTTGCAACCACACACAACTGTTGTAACCACACCGCAATTGTTGCAACCACACACCACTGTTGTAACCACACCACTGTTGTAACCACACCGCAATTGTTGCAACCACACACCACTGTTGTAACCACACCGCAATTGTTGCAACCACACACCACTGTTGTAACCACGCCGCAATTGTTGCAACCACACAACAACTGTTGCAACAATATTACCACTGTTGTAACAGCACAACAACAAAAACTGCTATAACAACATTACAACTGTTGTAACAACACCACAAATGTTGTAACAACACAACAACTGTTGCAACAATACTACCACTGTTGTAACAGCACCACAACTGTTGTAACAACACAACAACACCACTGTTGTAACAACACAACACCACCACTGTTGTAAAAGCACAACAACTGTTGCAACAATACTACCACTGTTGTAACAGCACCACAACTGTTGTAACAACACAACAACAACACCACTGTTGTAACAATACCACAACTGTTGAAACCACACACAACTGTTGTAACAGCACAACAACACAAAAACTGTTATTACAACATTGCAACTGTTGCAACAATACTACCACTGTTGTAACAGCACCACAACTGTTGTAAAAACACAACAACAACACCACTGTTGTAACAATACCACAACTGTTGAAACCACACACAACTGTTGTAACAGCACAACAACACAAAAACTGTTATTACAACATTGCAACTGTTGCAACAATACTACCACTGTTGTAACAGCACCACAACACCACAACTGTTGCAACAATACGACAAGTGTTGTAACAACAACTGTTGCACAAACTCTCACCTTGAGCCAAGGCGACCAAGTCACTAAATAAGGAAAGTTTTATTTGAGGCTATTCCCTTTTCCACCTGAGCGCCCAAGGCTTTGATCATTAGTTGGCCTCCATGCTTTCATTAAAAAACTTTCAGCTTTTAATTAACGTGTCGGCGCAATAAATACTCAATTTGGTGTTTTATCTCAAACTTCATCTGAAGTCACCCCGAGAGTATTCAGGAAATAATGTTTGTGTCGATATTAGACTTAATCATTGAACTTAGTATGATGGACGGGACCTTTTAACTTCGAATATCATTTATTATCAATAGCAAATATAAACAAAACAAACATAGGACAATATAATTAAATACAAGTTCCTTTTCAAACACGAGAGCTCATCTATAGCCACTCTGTGTATTATTCCAACAGTCTGAACAATTTCTAGCATATTAAAAATATGAACTATTTTGACGCGCATGATTCTTTTTAAATAAATACAATTTTCTATTTCCCTCACTGCAATGATAAATTAATAGGAGGGCCTGGCTCATCAGTGGCGAACTCTCCCAGCGGTTTCGCCAGTTTAATCTACCATACCGCTGTTATATTCCATTGAGCTGTTTCACTTTAATACCGATACTGATGCTGACCTCATGGAAAAGGTATTTTAAATGAACTAAGGACACTGATGAACCCTTCAATCCATTTAACATTGCAGCCATAAAGCCAGTAGAAAATTGTTTTAATTCAAAAAGAATCACCAATAATTATGATTATAATTTTAAAATCGGCCATGTTCAAACTTCAAATGCAAAATCTCTCCCGAAGTTTTATCATTATGATGGAACCCACGCTATGAAATATATGGAATAGTTATTTATGAGTGGAATTTTCCCTCAGTTGTGAGAAAAAATAGGAAATATTCTCAACTTTAAAATTAAAACTTAAATAAATATAAAAAGAAGCGAGTTTTAAATTGGATATTCCTTTTTTCAATAAAAACTTCTCCCAAATTTTCCACCAAGCCGAGTTGCGACAAAACACATTCTAATGGCAACACTCTGATGACAAAGGTTGGGAGATAAAAAATGAATTCACAGCTCTCCAAGAAGTGGAGCTGAGAAGTTAAAGTGCCTCCAGCGTTACCACTCCAAACCACTAAAAATTAAAGAAAAATCGCAGAGAAAAATTGTCATTTTATTGGATTTTGACTGTGTTGTCGGAGTTCTTCTGTTTATTTAATATTTTGTGTGTGAAGAGCAATTTCTCTCTTTAAAAAAAATATTATTTAGCAGTCGTCGATTGGTTGGGATGTTCTTTGGGCAATTTGTCTCTAAGAGAATTTCGAGACCGCGGTGGGAGATTGGACTAGCTGGAAGCTGAGACAGTCCTGGAGGCCAGTTTAGGAATTGCGATAACGCGGATTTTAAAATATTCCCGATGGCAGCGGATATAAAGTTTGTCCAGCCTACGTTCCTACAACACCTATCTGTACGACACCGCCATATAGAGTCAGTCTCTGCCACAGTTTCAACCGCGAGATATGCTAATTAGTCAGGTAAAAGACGAATATTTCCTTCAAAACGCGCAATAAATGGCGCGTAGCCGTTTCTGTAGCGTAATTGCGGGCGAGGAATCCCGTAGGAAAAAAAAGTCGACATTTTGAAGTAATTCAAAATTCTATCTTTACAATTCCTAGAGAATATTCCAAGTGGTTCAGAAGAACAAACACAAGTCAGGGAGAAGGGCATCTTCATACAAGAGGACAATGGTACAAACACTCTGGCAAGATTCCTTCTACCCGGTGACCGGCAATAAGGTTAGAGGTTGAAGAGACTGTACACACATATATATAAAATAAAAGGTTTTAAAAGCGCGAATGTTTCTTTTATACATAAAACGAACTTCTACTGTCCTTCTGCGATGAAAAAATATATTGGGAGGGCTTGGCTCATCAGTGGTGAACCCTCCCAGCGGTTTCGCCAATTTAATCCACCAGACCGCTTCTCAGAGCTCTAATACTGTATTGGATCATTCTGCTTTTATATGCTACACTGAAGGATGGAATCTTACCAAATTACCAAACTACTCAGTTATACATTTTCACTTAAAAATCTAATTTCTTTCCATTTTTTTTCAAATTTCTGAAAAAAAAAAATTTCATATCTAAGATGAAAGTTCTTCACAAAAAATTGCATATTCAAAACACGATATTTCATTTGGTTTATCAAACATATTTAATATATATAATACTAGCCGAATGACCCGGGCAACGTCCGTGTTTTACCCGATTGAATGTTTCGATTCAAATACTACGTTGTTACAATTATAAATTGGCGCCTTAAATAAATGCATATATTAGTTAATAACTATAGCCTATGTGCTTTATCTGTCTATGTACTGTGGGCTTCCGTAGGCGTCTCTTATTGGGAAAAAGAAAGAGAGGATTCCATTTAGTTATTAACTAATATATGCATTTATTTAAGGAGCGACCCGCTCCAACACAATAGTTACAAAAACCAAAAAGCGAGTGGGGGGGGGGGCAAAGTCAAAAACAAAGTGTCTCGCGTAGTGGCGGCGCCATCGTAGCCACGTGATCGTAGCCAACCAATAGGAGAGCGCCATTCCAAAGAAAAAGCAAACGGTGACAGAGATGACGCATGACGCTCGTAACTGTATATAGAATATTAACATTTATATATTACATATATTATATATTGTTACATCATGATTAATGGCGTATTTCTTATATTATTTTTAATATATTTGAAATTTAAATTATATATTTATTTATTTTTATATTCTATGATATTTATTTAAAACACAGATTATTTAGATTGTCATCATTTGTATTTAGGTACACGTGACTTCACTGCTCTCTTTGATGTGAGAAAATAAAGAAAGGATTCTGGTGGCTACTTAAAGAAGACTTATCTCGTTATTCCCTTTTATAAATTTGCAGGATGGTTGAAACACGCTCTGGTAAGATGCAAGACCCGGCACAGGAGAGAATCCAGGCTGAAGAGTCTGCCAAGCCGCAACCTGGTGCAACAATTGGTAGAGATGCTAGTTCCGACCCAGTTGTCCTGAATCCCAACATCGACATCCCCAAGTATGATGGAACGGAAGACCCTCGCCCATGGATTGAATCTCTTGAAGAAATTGGCTTCTTGTACCATTGGGCAGACTACATTATCTCTCGTTATGCCGCCATGAACATGACGGGAAGCGCTAAAACCTGGTTGAATTTACACAAGGCTAGTTTCACGAGCTGGGAAAATATTAAAATCCGCCTCATTCAGGATTTTTCTTTGGACGCGAATAAAGAAGAACTTAGAATGAAGCTCAACAGAATGCAACACTGGAATGAACCAGCAATCAGGTTCGCGGAAGACATTCTAGTGTTGTGCAACAAGGTTGACCCCGCAATGGAAGAAGAAACAAAAATTGAACATGTTATTGGAGGACTGAAAAAAAGAGTACTCATTCGCGCTCTACCTGAACCCTCCTAAAACGACCGATGACCTTCTTGTCGTGTGCAAGAAAATGGATTTTTTTGAAAAGAAGTATCGGGAACGTGTGGAGAAATCCAGAAACCTATATAACGGTCCACGCTATTCTAGACCCCAACAACAATCGAGGTACGTGCCGCCGACTGCCGCACGAAACTACCAGACCACTTCCAGGCCCCAAGCCCCTGTTTCCAATAATTACAAGAACGACTCCCCTCCTACCCCCAGACAGTATCGAAACAACTTTCCCCAGCCCTCTACCCCTAGACGTCCTTATAATCCTAACTTTGTGCCGAAACCAAACCTTCAGAGAAACACTTACAATAAAAGCCAAGAAGTGAGCAAAAATAGGACGGAAGATGGAAGACCAATCTGCTTTAAATGTAACAAGCCAGGGCACGTGGCCCGTTATTGTAGGGTCAAGTTTATAAGAATCCTAGAAGAGGATCCAGCAGATACCCAAGAGAAGGTCGAAGAAAAATGCCAAATGAATGAAATATCAGAGAAATCAGGACCTCGGCTTTATGCTGATGTATGTCATAGCACACAGACAAATATTCCTACCCGGAATAGATATTCCGTGTTGGAAGATTTAAACTAAGCGTCGCGCCTGAATCTGTCAATCAAAGCAAGTCGACCATAAACGGAATCAAGAAGTTGGACCCTAAATACAAATTAAAAATTAATGTGGACAAGATAGGGACTTTTGAAGCTTTGGTTGATACAGGTGCTGACCTCTCAGTGGTCGACCTCAGAACGGCCCTCGATACAGGCCATGGAATAAGTAAACTCGCAAAAATTTGTGCAGGACCCGATGGAAAAAAATTGGACATGGTAGGAAGTATATTTTTAAATATAAAAATTGATGACGAAACATTATCACACAACTTTGTGATATTGAAAACGCATTTACGGACATTAATTCTTGGGAGAGATTTCCTTAAGAAAATGAACGCAAAAATAGATTGTAAGCAAGAAACAATATTCCTACCCGGAATAGATATTCCGTGTTGGAAGATTTAAACTAAGCGTCGCGCCTGAATCTGTCAATCAAAGCAAGTCGACCATAAACGGAATCAAGAAGTTGGACCCTAAATACAAATTAAAAATTAATGTGGACAAGATAGGGACTTTTGAAGCTTTGGTTGATACAGGTGCTGACCTCTCAGTGGTCGACCTCAGAACGGCCCTCGATACAGGCCATGGTATAAGTAAACTCGCAAAAATTTGTGCAGGACCCGATGGAAAAAAATTGGACATGGTAGGAAGTATATTTTTAAATATAAAAATTGATGACGAAACATTATCACACAACTTTGTGATATTGAAAACGCATTTACGGACATTAATTCTTGGGAGAGATTTCCTTAAGAAAATGAACGCAAAAATAGATTGTAAGCAAGAAACTATAAAATATGATTTGACGAATAATCATGACGAAATCAAATTTGAAATGTTGAAAATAAAGAGTGCCAAGGATTCCATTGTACCGGAATGTTCCATGAAATTGATCAAGGCATTGGTAGAAACAGAGGATGGAGAATATATTATCGAGGAGAGCAGCAAAATGTTTCAAACAAATGGACTTCGTCTAGCAAGAAGCTTGATCAATGTTATAAATAGGGAAACACACATCTGGATAACTAATCCGTATCCTCGACCGTTAAAAATAATGAAAAACCAAACATTGGCTTTTGGAAGTAGTCCAGCGAAAATAAATGTGAGTCGAGAAAGAGAGGTAGAAAAGAACGAAGAACCTAGATTCCAAATAAACGAAAATCTTTCACCAAAGGAACAGAAGGAGTTAAAACAAGTTTTAGAAAGGTATGGAGATCTTTTTTCATCGAGATTAGGGAGAACCAATTTGGCAAAACATCGGATAGACACAGAAGACGCGAAGCCAATTAAACACAAGCCTTACCGGGTAAGTGCTAAAGAACGAGATATTATAAAAGAGCAAATTGACGAGATGCTTACAGAAGGCATAATTAGGCCATCTTCTAGCCCCTGGTCTTTTCCAGTAATATTGGTCAAGAAGCGAGATGGTAAATACAGATTTTGTGTGGACTACAGAAAACTGAATAATGTGACAGTAAAAGATGTCTATCCGATCCCTAGAATAGACGAAGTTATGGATACTCTCCAAGGATCTACACACTTCTCAGCAATAGACCTCAGATCTGGATATTGGCAAGTTGAAGTCGAAGAAAGAGACAAAGAGAAAACAGCTTTCACTACAGCGCATGGATTATATGAATTCAACGTGATGCCTTTTGGACTTTGTAACGCGCCTGCTACCTTTGAGAGAAATATGGAGAATATGCTTGGAAATCTGAGATGGCAAATTTGTTTGTGTTATCTGGATGATGTTATCATATATAGCCCGGATTTTCCAACGCACCTCAAAAGACTTGAAGCTGTTTTTAGATGTTTTCGTGAATCTAATTTAAGGTTAAACGACAAAAAATGCCGATTTGCTTTTGAAGAATTGGAGATTCTCGGCTATATAACGAGCAAACATGGTATAAAACCCGCGGAACATAACATCAAAGCTGTCAGAAATTTTCCTCGGCCCAAAAAGGTCAAAGAAGTACAATCCTTTTTGGGAATGTGTTCATATTATAGAAAATTTATCAAAGACTTTTCAAAAATTGCTGACCCTTTGACCAACCTTATAAAAAAAAAGTGTATCATTTACCTGGACAGAAAGACAAGAGGAAGCGTTTCAAACCCTAAAAACAGCACTATTAAGTCCACCAATTTTAGGTCACTTCAATCCAAATGCACCTACTTATGTTCATACTGATGCGTCCAACATCGGCATAGGTGCAACACTTGTCCAAGACATCGGTGGTGAAGAGAAGGTGATCTCATATTTGAGTCGTACCCTAAGTAAAGCGGAGCAAAATTATTCAACCACTGAAAAAGAATGTCTGGCCGTTGTCTGGTCAATGTCAAAATTACGACCCTACCTTTATGGAAGACACTTTAAAATAGTAACAGACCATCACGCCTTATGCTGGCTCAAAAACTTGAAGGATCCAACAGGTCGATTGGCAAGATGGGCATTGAAAATTCAAGAATATGACTTCGATATAATACATAAATCGGGAAAGAAGCATCTGGACGCCGATGGCTTATCTAGGGGGCCCTTACCAGAAACTGATTGGGATGAGGATTTTGAAAGGCTATTTTTAAATCAAATAACAGACGAAGAGGATAAATTTATCGAAAGTGTTAAGAAAAACCTTAATGGAAGCAGGCGATCAATTGCGCAAAACTTTAAAGAAGAAGATGGATACCTCTTTAAGAAAAACCCGAACCCTGAAGGCAGGGCGTGGTTGCTTGTGGTTCCAGAGAATAAAAAGAGAGAAATTATGAAAGAATATCACAATCATATGTCGAATGGCCATCTGGGCGTCGCCAGAACCATGTACCGAATAAAGAGTAAATACTTTTGGCCATCCATGCTAAAGGATGTCTCAGAATTCGTTAAGACGTGTCACCTTTGCCAAAGTAGGAAAGGCTCAAACCAATTACCTTCTGGACTACTACAGCCCATCCCCCCAGCCAACTTTCCTTTCGAAAGAATTGGAATTGACTTTGTTGGTCCACTACCATCTACGAAAAACAGGAAAAAATGGATAATCGTGCTGACGGACTACTACACTAGATATGCAGAAACAAGAGCAGTCTCGGAAGCAACAGTGAAAGAAGTTTCTAAATTTCTAGTAGAGGATATTTTTCTTCGGCACGGAGCCCCACAATATCTTATTAGTGACAGAGGCTCTCAATTTACCAGTAATTTAATGAAAGAGGTGATGAAAACGTGCAAGATTAAACATTGCTTCACAACGAGCTATCATCCCCAGACTAATGGATTGACAGAGCGGTTAAATAGAACATTGATCAATATGCTCAGTATGTATGTGAACACTGATCAGAAAAATTGGGACGAAATACTCCCATTCATCACTCACGCTTACAATACTACAATTCAGGAAACCACAGGATATTCTCCCTTTTTCCTGATGTTTGGAAGAGAACCCACGTCTCTTTTGGACGACAGGAATATCTCGGTGGACATTGACAAAGATGATTATGATGAATACATAAAACATCACTTAGACAAAATAAACAGAACAAGAAAATTAGTTATTAACAACACAATAAAGACTCAAGAAAGAATGAAAAAGAACTATGACAAGAAACACATGGAAAGAAGCTACGAACCAGGAGAATTAGTAGCAGTTTGGACACCAATTAGGAAAATAGGAAAGTGTGAGAAACTACTGAGAAAATATTTTGGCCCATATCGAATATTAAAGAAGCTGTCTAACGTAAATTACTTAATTGAGCCAAAAGATAATCCTGGCCAAGACCCATTGATTGTCCATGTCTCAAGACTCAAACCCTATTTTGAGAGAATTGATGAGGTAACTCACGAGGACGTGACGACCTCTGGAGAGGGGGAAGTGTTACATCATGATTAATGGCGTATTTCTTATATTATTTTTAATATATTTGAAATTTAAATTATATATTTATTTATTTTTATATTCTATGATACTTATTTAAAACACAGATTATTTAGATTGTCATCATTTGTATTTAGGTACACGTGACTTCACTGCTCTCTTTGATGTGAGAAAATAAAGAAAGGATTCTGGTGGCTACTTAAAGAAGACTTATATCGTTATTCCCTTTTATAAATTTGCAGGATGGTTGAAACACGCTCTGGTAAGATGCAAGACCCAGCACAGGAGAGAATCCAGGCTGAAGAGTCTGCCAAGCCGCAACCTGGTGCAACAATATGTATGTGCACATATGTGTATATAATATTGTTTCTTCTTTTGCACTCTCTTTGTCTTATTTATTTCCGTAGCAATAAGTTCAATGTAATAATCATTTTTACTCCAACAGATGAATATCACGAGGAAAGTGATTTCTATCCATAACTTGAGAAATTTGAAGATATAATGTCTGTGAAGATAGGAACATCAATATATATCACGAAGAACAAAGAAGAATGTTTTGACATGAAGAACAAAGTCTTTAATTTTTAAATAACCTTTTGTATTTAGATATATAATCTTTTAATCATTTCTTACTTTTATAATGTTGTGCTAAGTATATAAGCCAATAAATATATTTTATATCGAAATGCTCTAACTCTTCAATCGAAAATTAACAACAGAATTGAGCCAATCTAAAAAAGAACGTGATTGCCATCAAATCAGATAATTGCACCAAGAACATCGCTGTTTGCGATATCAGTAATACATTTTCAATTTGGATATTACACACACAATTTAGTTATTGGAAAGTTTAGAAAATAAATACAAGATTGTGGTTACAGTTTAGAAATAAATACAAGAGAAATAAATACAAGAAATAAATACAAAAAATAAATACAAGAGAAATTAAAAAACAAGAAATAAATACAAAAAATAAATATAAGAGAAATTAAAAAACAAGAAATAAATACAAGAGAAATATACTTGATTAGATATACTACACCAAGGACAAACATCGAATCTATAATTTGGAGTTTTAGAATGGAAAATAATAAAATATCAAAATATCCACAATACTAATTAACCTTATCTGGTTTCCTCAAACAAGAAAGAAAATAATAAAAAATCCACAAAATTTCTTGAATTTTATAATACTACTATTTATAGCCAAATATAGTTCCGTGAATTCTCAATATCTTCCAGCTTTGTGTAGTCCTGGGAGATGGGAGGACATTCTATCAGTAGCTGGCTACATTTCCACACCTTGGACCTTTGACTGTTCTATACTGAACACAATAACCCAAAAATGTTTTGTTTATTCAAAAGGGAGAATTTTAAAATTGTGTTTACTATAAAGAGTGTAATGTAAAATCACATATATTGAATTAAACTAGTCAACATTGTACAATCCCCAGAGAATAGATCCAAACTTTGTCGTCTGCTGTGCATGTGAAAGAACTTGAAATTTAATTCTTCGCAACAGCTCTGGAACATCGAGGCATAGACTGAACTGTAAATTCATATCTTGGAGTTATAAAATGTTCGGTTACACAAGCCAAATTCTACCCGCGTGTGCGAGATAAATTATTTCCTTTATAAAGTGTCTCCCCATATATCACGTGACCTGGCTCTGGAAGTTTGTGTGGAATGTCCAGGGTGACCAGATGGATTGCGACATTAGCTCGACACAGGAAGCTACTCCGCCACCCCGGAATATTGATACACAGAATTTATCTTTACTCTGGGGAGTGGCGCCACTTTCTCTGTATCTACACGTAGATTGGCTCTGTATCTACACGTAGATTGGCTCTGTATCTACACGTAGATTGCTTATATATCTACACGTAGATTGGCTCTGTATCTACACGTCGATTGGCTCTGAATCTACACGTAGATTGGCTCTGTAGCTACACGTAGATTGGCTCTGAATCTACACGTCGATTGCCTATATATCTACACGTAGATTGCTTATATATCTACACGTAGATTGGCTCTGTATCTACACGTAGATTGCCTATATATCTACACGTAGATTGGCTCTGTATCTACACGTAGATTGGCTCTGTATCTACACGTAGATTGGCTCTGTATCTACACGTAGATTGGCTCTGTATCTACACCTCGATTGGCTCTGAATCTACACGTAGATTGGCTCTGTATCTACACGTAGTTTGGGTCTGTATCTACACGTAGTTTATCTCTGTATCTACACGTAGATTGGCCCTGTATCTACACGTAGATTGGCTCTGTATCTACACGTAGATTGGCTCTGTATCTACACGTAGATTGGCTTTGTATCTACACGTAGATTGGCCCTGTATCTACACGTAGATTGGCTATTAATCTACACGTAGATTAGCTCTTTATCTACACGTAGATTGGTTCTGTATCTACACGTAGATTGGCTATTAATCTACACGTAGATTGGCTCTGTATCTACAGGTGGATTGCCTATATATACACGTAGTTTGGCTCTGAATCTACACGTAGATTGCCTATATATACACGTAGATTTGCTCTGTATCTACACGTAGATTGCCTATATATACACGTAGATTTGCTCTGTATCTACACGTAGATTGCCTATATATACACGTAGATTGGTTCTGAATCTACACATAGATTGGCTCTGTATCTACACGTAGATTGCCTATATATACACGTAGATTGGCTCTGTAACTACACGTAGATTGGCTCTGTATCTACATGTAGATTGCGGAAAGCTAGAGATTTGTAAATTAAAAATCTCAACAACTTATTCCTGGAGGCCTGACGTTTAACTTAAATAAATATCTAAAGAAAACTTCAATTGGGGGAAAACTCGACATTTCTACGCAAACACTTTCATTTAAAACGCAGTGACGCAACCACACTATCTACAAGTGAATTTACACGACAGACAAAACGGCGGTTTGGAACCTCGTCGTAACTGGTTAGTTAGCTATACTATGTTAACTATACTACGTTGGCTACACTACGTTTACCACGAGATTCCTCGCCACTTCCATCTAATTATTGATGGCGGTGGCTGAAAGAAATATTTTTAGTGCAATTATTGACAATTTTTCCTCTAAAAGCTTTTATTTAATTTTCTTCCAAAAAAACTAGGTTAACCAAATAAATATTTATAATTTAATTTTAGCAATTAAAACAAATTTTGATGAAAATTTTGCCGGGAGGAAATCGATCTATAAAAACAAAGATCGCCTCTCCCGGAAAAATAGAAGCAAGAACTACAGGCGCCATCTATTGAACGTCTCTGCACACTAGCAAACTCAGGTCGTTGACAAAGCCACCAGTTTTGGCAAACTGAGAAGCGTCCATGCGGAGGTCATGGTTTCGGGCTAATGGTCCTTATCAGTCCAAGGCGGGCTTTAATTCCTTGAAATTTCAGATGTTGTTGTGGCTTTGTCACCGTCCCAAGTCCGCTCGTGTGTAGAGACGATCAATAGATGGCTCTCTGTTTTTGGCGGCTATTTTGACGTGAGAGGCGGCCTGTATTTCAATAAAACCACTCCATAATCTATTAGAATAAAATGTTTGTCTACATAACTGACCTGACCGGATCAAACGTCAACATATATTGTACAGACATATTTATTGTTTATGCACAGAGTTTCAGATGTTGCTACAGTGTAAACTTACCTCATTGCCTATCTGGTATAACTTTAAATCCATTCTGTGAGATACATGGGCTCCATGTCACAAGGGATAATAATAAATTCCTGTCACAAATAAATTGCCGTGTCATCCTGAAGTTTGTCTTTATTAATTTTCCACTTGCCAATATATATGTGACAGCTTTGATCTCTCTTCAAAAATGCCAATTTGACAATAATTCGCTTATTTAGGTATTGTAAAAATGATGATAATATTGCTGAATGTTTGTTGATGGGTAGAAACAATATTCTTATGGCGAACATTCGCTAAATACAGACGTATATTTCAACATATGTGTGTCGCGTGTCTATGCTCAGCTTCGTCTAGATCAGGTGTCGGGAAACTGCGGCTCTTTGGATGTGAAGCTCTTTATATAGTTCCATATGTAAATATTATTTATGTGAGTACTGTTTAGTGTTGGCAAGAAAACATTTTATGGCTCTTTAAAAACTTTGAAATTTTGTAATTTTTGACTCTTCAGATTCAAAAGTTGGCCGACCCTGGTCTAGACGATAACTTGTGGTGGTCCCGGGATGTAATGGCGTCTGCTCCTGACTGCGGCCGTCCATCTAACAGCAACACCAACTTTATATTTAATCAAGTACAATATTCATAGTAAAAAAAAAAACATATTTACATATAAATTGATTAAACATAGAAATAAATTTACATAATTGTTTTCTATATCCCAAACAACATATTTACATAACCGTTTTCTGACAATATAAATTCTATAATAAACTGTTTCATCAAATCATATAAAAACTCAGGAAGCTCTGAGAAATGCTAAAACGCCATTTTCCCTCTTTTATGGTAAAACTACGAATAAAATAACCATAAACTTCACAGGTAGAGAAATGAAGTTTCAAAATATCGGCGCGAGGTCTAAATCTTATTCAAACTGACGTATTTACATATTTGTCTCGACTACTGATGGATACAAACACCATGTTGGTTATTGTTTCACTCGGGCAGAAACATGGCTGCATGTAAACATGTATATTGTATAAAGGTTGGTGTATCAAATTACGAAACTATTTCAGACGCGTGTAATATTCTTTTTAAAATAAAACAATTTCTACTGCCCTTACTGCAATGGAAAATTTAATAGGAGGGCCTGGCTCATCAGTGGTGAACCCTCCCAGCGGTTTTATAATTTATAATTATATGTAATTCTGCTGTCCTAAAAGCTTATGTCCATAGTTAATCTAAAATACTCATTCTAAGAGTCAAGCATCAGTATCACTATAAAAGGAAGTTCCAAAAATGCAATATAACAGCGGTATGGTAGATTAAACTGGCGAAACCGCTGGGAGGGTTCACCACTGATGAGCCAGACCCTCCCATTAATTTTTCCATTGCAGTAAGGGCAGTAGAAATTGTTTTATTTTAAAAAGAATATAACCCGTCTAAAATAGTTTCGTAATTTGATAACAGATGGCGCGCTAGTGCATCGTAATATAAAGGTTGGTATATTGCACATGCGTACTGCATAAGGTTTGGTAGATTGTATTCGTAACATATATTTTGCATATAGACATATATTGCATAACGGCACATATATTTTGCATATAAACATATATATTGCATATCGACAAAAATATTGCATATCGGCAAATATATTTTGCATATAAACATATATATTGCATATCGACAAAAATATTGCATAAAGATAGAGAAGAGTCGGCTGCTGTGAACTCCACGTGGCAGTGCGTCGGCGCGGGCCGGGTAGTTTCTCGCTCTGCCGCCAGGAGCGCCACTGTGGTGGATCAACAGGTGGAGCGGCGCGGGTTGAGGTAGGTTCTTGGCCGTACTCACTTGTTCTTATTTCACAGCACTTTCTTGTTCTTGTTCCACAGCCCTCACTTCTTGTTCTTATTTCACAGTACTCACTTCTTCTTGTTCATATTCCACAGCACTTTCTTGTTCCACAGCCCTCACTTCTTGTTCTTATTTCACAGTACTCACTTCTTCTTGTTCATATTCCACAGCACTTTCTTGTTCTACAGCCCTCACTTCTTGTTCTTATTTCACAGTACTCACTTCTTCTTGTTCTTATTTCACAGCACTTTCTTGTTCCACAGCCCTCACTTCTTGTTCTTATTTCACAGCACTCACTTATTCTTGTTCTTGTTCATATTCCACAGCACTTTCTTGTTCCACAGCCCTCACTTCTTGTTCTTATTTCACAATACTCACTTCTTCTTGTTCATATTCCACAGCACTTTCTTGTTCCACAGCCCTCACTTCTTGTTCTTATTTCACAATACTCACTTCTACTTGTTCATATTTCACAGCACTTTCTTCCACAGCCCTCACTTCTTGTTCTTATTTCACAGTACTCACTTCTTCTTGTTCTTGTTCATATTTCACAGCACTTTCTTGTTCCACAGCCCTCAATTCTTGTTCTTATTTCACAGTACTCACTTCTTCTTGTTCTTGTTCATATTTCACAGCATTCACATCTTTTTTTCTTGTTATTATTTCACAGCACTCACTTCTTCTTGTTCCTGTTCTTATTTCACAGCGCTTACTTCTTCTTGTTCCTGTTCTTATTTCACAGCGGTCACATCTTCATGTTCTTATTTCAGAGCACTCAATTTTCATGTTCTTATTTCCCGCACTCCAACAATTCCATGCTGCCACTTCATTGCCTCAGTTTTCCTTTCACCTCTCCCACACTCTTAATTCTTCTCCGTTCTTACTTCATGTTATTTCATCGTTACATTTCTAGACACTTGTATTTATTTTATAACATTTCTAGACACTTTGCTGACTCTGTGAAATACTCTTCTAGATTTCACTCCTGTTTAAATATTTCAGCGAGATTGGTTATATATTGAGAAAGCGAATGTACACACATATAAATACGTAGCAAAATTTATCTCCTTTTCCTTTAAAAATGCAATAAAAATAATTCATTAATATCCTGACTCCAGCATAAGACGTAATATAGGTGATATTGAATAAGCCGCATCAGTTTTTGGATCATTCTTCATCACGTTCATGTTTGGTACTGGGTTGATGAAAATAATTCATTGTTCTCTAATTCATATTTAAAGGGAGCGGTGCAACTTTTGTTACATTCACACCAACTGTGTACTTTCACATTGTATCCACCTTATTGAATACTAAACCGAGAAATTTATGACCGATACTAAAATAGAATTAATTATTTAAGTACTTTACATCCACACTACGTATATGTATCTTATATATTCACACACACACACACACAATATATGTGTATACTTGCTACATATGTAGATGCGACGTATGGGACAATGGTAGAGAACTGGTGTCACATGGCGAGTGTCGCTCCAATTGACAAACCTGCGCAGCCGACAACGCCACATTGCTGACTATGCAAATTGAACCGACAAGAATCGGAAGTGCGGATCCAGTTGCGGCGAGAATGAAATCAACCCCCAGCTGGGATTGTTTCAATAAAAATTCTCAAATAATAGAGTAAAAATAACAACCTAGATAATATTTTCAGCGCGTTAATTCCTTCAATATATATATAGCAGACGATGCTTACAGCAGACGAATTCTCCGCTTTTATAACTTTCCTTCCCACAATTCCCCGGGAGAAACCCCAAATTTGCATCCCCAAATTGCACGCACGCCGAATAAACTGGTAGACGAGACTTCCCCCATCTAACAAAACTTTGGGCTGTATATGTAAATATTATTTTGAGTCTTCCCTTATGTAACTCGATATATTTATGTAACCTGTGACGTCATTGACCGCAGTGTTCAGGCTACAGTAATATTTGACCAATACATAGTTACATTATTCTTTACCTTCATTGTGTACTATGCTTTGTGAAACTGTGTGCAAAGACGTATGCAAATATATAAATTTCAATTTTTACTTATTTTTTCACGCATACAAATATTAAAAACAACAAAAGACATATCCTGACTGCTCACATCTAGTGGAACAGAAATTAAACTAAAACATATAAAAAAGATAAGTACCTGTATCTGTTAAATAAAGATAAATCAAACATTTTTTCTCAAATATTCCGAAGAATTTCTCCCTCTTCATCAATTTATTGCACAAATATTTTGAGAAAAATTTGTTTTTATTTTCTTTAACAGATTTAGGTACGTCCTTTTTTATATAAACATATTCAATGGATCACTTTTTGACTAAAAAAAATCCAATTTGGTTTAAAATTAAATAATTTTAAAAAAGTTAATTTAATATATACAGAGGGTGTTCACACTTATAGGAAACAAGTTTTATTATAAAATATTAAAAATTAACACCATATTTGAAATTTTTCAAATGTTCTATTTGAAAGCCTTTTTGTTTATTTACAGAACGGCACCTGATTTTCCACGATAGCAGACACTTTCTGATCATGGTTATACTCAAAAGATCTCTGTATTACATTAAATTGTCTATTATCTATGGCTACATACTTACGTGTTCTCAATTATTTAATTAAATATTATTTTCTCTTCTGCCAAAAATATTCATTTAAACAGTTCTAAATGTTTCCTCAACTTATCTATCGTTTGGTATTTTTAGCAATCCTGTGTCATTTTCAATTTTGTCAATTCTTCTGTGTTTTGAAATAATCTCCCTCGTGTAGCATATAACATATAACATCCATTTATAAATTTGTTGCCGTATTTTCTAAGAGTATTTCATTGATAAAAGGGGAATAAAAAGTAATTATGGTTTTACCACATTTACTTGAACATCTGGAACAATGATTGTAGCGAATCAGCAATAGCAAAAAACAAGACTTTAACCATTCTATATTTAAAATTCAAAATTATTTTAAAGGCGTAAGATTCTTTTTGAAAATAAACAATTTCTACTGCCCTTACTGCAATGGAAAAATTAATGGGAGGGCCTGGCTCATCAGTGGTGAACCCTCCCAGCGGTTTTGCCAGTCTAATCTACCATACCGCTGTTATATTGCATTTTTGGAAATTCCTTTTATAGTGATACTGTTTCTAGACTCTTGGAATGGGTATTTTAGAAGAACTATGGACATAAGCTTTGAGGACAGTAGAATTACATACATTTATAATTAGACTGGCGAAACCGCTGGGAGGGTTCACCACTGATGAGCCAGGCCCTCCCATTAATTTTTTCATTCCAGTAAGGGCCGTAGAAATTGTTTATTTTCAAAAAGAATCTTACGCCTTTAAAATAATTTTGAATTTTGATAACAGATGGCGCGCTAGTGCATCACATTATATATTTATAAAAATACTCACACACAGAGAGGATATATAAGTAGATAGATATACATTTAAACGTAAAAGCTTAGATATATCTATAGAGTTTAACACCATACTTAATTTTTGTAAATAAAATTATAATGAAAAATATTCTTCAAAACTTTTTTTTTTAAATAAAGTTTGAAATCACCCCAAGGCTCAAAATAAACTAAACAGAAAGTTTGGTAAGAAAGTAATAAAATCAATAGTCTATCTATCATCATAATTTTATGCAACAAAATATGCAAATTTGTCCTTACTTGGCTAATTTCTGGGTGTGAAACTATAATGGCTTCCACGCCTAAATCTATATCTTGTTGAAATTCCATCCAGATTGGTTAAATATTGTAGAATCCATAGGGAAACAAACACCCTCATTTAAATTTTAAGTACATAGATTATAATTATTTCGATCAAAAAATTTGTTAGAAATAGCAAAAACCAGGTTAATTTACATATCCCAGCGCTGAGATCATCCCAGGGACTGACTCTATGGCCGTCAAAGATTATCAGAGATGGTCGAATATTGACGGAATGGTTGCGGAACAGAAGACATCCACAAAATGGTTAAAAATTGATATTAATTGTATTATAAATTTAAGTATCAAAGCAAAAATGTTTCTTTTAAACATAAAACAAATTTCTACTGTCAATAAAATATTGGGAGGGCTTGGCTCATCAGTGGTGAACCCTCCCAGCGGTTTCGCCAATTTAATCCACCAGACCGCTTCTTAGAGCTCTAATACTGTATTGGATCATTCTACTTATATATGTTACACTGAAGGGTGGAATCTCAGAAATGGTATTCAATCAAACTATGAACATAAGCTTTTAGGACAGTAGAATTACATTTAAATATTTTGAAAATAGAGCAATCTATACTTAATTCATTAGATAATAAAAGGCATATATTGGATTTAATAAAAAAAAAAATATTTTGCCAATATTTCGGCTGGCTGAACGCCAACCTTTATCGAGAGACATTTTATTAAATCCAATATATGCCTTTTATTATCTAATATAAATATTTGTATTGATCCATGCTCTTCCGCAAACAATAAGTACAAGGCCAGTTAGTGATATCCTTTTGTTCACGATCGAACGTTGTGGCCGACTGTATGTATTATGTACGCCAGTTAGGTATGGTTAATGAATTAAGTTTGTTTCATGTTTACAAGAAACATTCGTACTTCCATTTCTCATATATAGATTGCGTGGTATATCGCCTTATAATTAGTAATGGTATTGATGATGATAGGGATTCCCTTTGTAATATCATCATAATCTTCCTAATTGTCTATCTAGCATCATCATCTCTCTCTGCGATCAGACCTGACGTTAAGATTCAGTCCAGCTCAAATCTTATGGCAACATTTGCAGAACGCACAAACACATTTCATTGCTATTTTCAATCCATGGTTAGTGTAGAGAATAAATCTGCGCTACAGGGAAACAATTCTAGATCAGGGAAACAATCCCAGAGGTTCTAGAGCAGGGAAACAATCCCAGAGGTTCTAGAGCAGGGAAACAATCCCAGAGGTTCTAGAGCAGGGAAACAATCCCAGAGATTCCAGATCAGGGAAACAAATCCACAGCTTCTGAAGCAGGGAAACAATTCCAGATCAAGGAGACAATTCCAGAGCTTCTAGAGCAGGGAAACAATTCCAGAGCTTCTAGATCAGGAACACAATTCCAGATCAAGGAGACAATTCCAGAGCTTCTAGAGCAGGGAAACAATTCCAGAGGTCCTAGAGCAGGGAGACAATTCCAGAGCTTCTAGAGCAGGGAAACAATACCAGAGGTTCTAGAGCTGGGAGACAATTCCAGAGGTTCTAGATCAGGGAAACAATTTCAGAGCCTAGCTCCAGTCCAGCCTGTAAAGAACTCTATACCTTCTACAATGTACCAGTGGGAGACACGTCAGAACACGACGACCCAATCGATTACAGAATTAAATAAGAAAATTAATTAACTCTTTAATCCAAGAAATGCATCGCGTGTTTTTGAATTATTCTCTGTTCTAATATTCTATTCGATATTATATATACCTTTTTAAAATAATCCTTTATAAAATTTGATTCTTATTTCTCTGCAGGGATCGCATAAACAGGTTGAAATGGCCATTATTGTGATTGGGTCATATTATCCAAATGTCATACATCGAGGTAAAAACGATATTTAAACAAGTTGAACATCTATGGAAAGACATTCCACGCCATCAACACCATATTGTGTGGAGTTCTGTAAATCCAGAAACTTCAACACTGAGAGTATGGCAGGGTGTGGGGACACGATATGCAAATTGGCGAATATGAGCCATTTTGCAATGTTCGAGTCTATAAGGAGTTACAAAATATTTATTTTACAACCCACTACGTATGCCTTGGTCCATATATATAGGTATGAAAAAACAATAGAAAAAAAAAGATAAGTGGGTCAGGTGTTGATATTAAAAATAAAGAAGGCATCTCCTAACCATGAGCACATGTGCTTACTCCACGCTGACGAGCGCCAACAGCGCGAAACGCGTTCGTGGATGGCTTTTCTTGATTTATCAAGAAATTGGGTTGGCCAAATATCACGGAACAAGCTAAATAAACGTTCAGTTTATTTTTGCTCCACTAGATGGCGCTCTGCCATCTAAAAAGCACATTTGCTCGTGGTCAGGAGATGCCTTCTTTATTTTTTATTATATAGGTATAAAATATATATATAGGGCCACCCTAGCGTGAAGACTGCTACACCCCCGGTTAATGTAGGAAGGTATCAATTGGTAGCGTCTGTTATCCATAGGATCGGCTCCATGTCAGGAGACCAAAAGAAGCAAAGTCACGCTGAGTGGTACTTCCAGGTCTTCAGACCAACAGCACCCCTCTTTCCTTCTCCATGATGTCTACATATGCCAGTCCTGAACATCCATTAAATTGTATCAAATCCTCCAATAAAAACCTCTGGGAAAACCCCAGGACTATAATTAAAAAGCTGAGACAATGGAACCTAATGGAGATCGTTTAAACGACTTGAGGAATAAACAACAACAACATAATATAAATGTACATAAGTAATATATAAAACAAAGGTGTCCCGTCAAAATAGACACTAACACTAAGAATCTTTAGTTGCAAACTAAGCGATTTAAATTGAAACAAATAAATAAAAATCTATTGATCGTATCCGCGAACTAGCGGAATCAGGTCAGTAACAAAACCATAAATTTGGTAAACTGAGGAACGTCCACCATGTTATCGGGTTAATGGCCCTCTTCAGCCCTGGGCGGACTTTATTCCATGAGATCCACAAGGGATAAAATGAAATCTTCACAATCTGCCAAAGAGGAGTTTATCCGGTACAATGGCCAGGCCAGATCTAGGAGTGTGGGGCTGAAATATCGATGGGAGTACTTCAATCCTCCAGTTTGCGGTCAAAATGTCGTGGTTAGTTTTGTCGTCATTTTGATGGGAGAACCAACCGTTAGTTTTATAGATCACATACAATTTGCTCCCGCAAAAACCTCCATGTAATACCTATATATACATATAAACCTATATATACATACAAACCTATATATACATACAAACCTATATATACATATAAACCTATATATACATATAAACCTATATATGCCTGTAAACCTAAATTGTCGACAATATTTTCGAGCGATACGTAGTAAGTTGGGAAAACTACACGAGGACACTATATAAATACATCAATGATGTTTACATTTATAATATGTAAATATAGGATGCCTATGTAACTCTTGCGTTGATTGGCTCGTCTTCTGTCTCCCCGCACTGGTGGCGAAACTACCGCTACCGGGAAGGTATCCCTGCTGCTGCTGATTGGTCAGCGGGACGCATGCTCAAACACGCTGGTCGAGTAATTTAAAGCAGAAGTCTCGTTAAATGTTGTAAAGTTGAATTAAAATAAATATTTGTCTAAGTCTTTCAATTTAATCAAGAAAGACAAAATTCTGACTGTTATCTATTATATTTATAACATTTATCAGTTTAAGATTTATAAACAAGTTTAATAATTTGGTTTCGAAACCTCCGTCTGCTGTGGGCGCCCTAGTGTTGCTATAGCACCTCAATATGCAAATTTGTTGAGATGAATTCAGACGTTATAACAAATGGTGTTGGCTAATTAGGCAGTATTCTCCATCAATTCTGTTGTTATTACTTTGAAACACGTAGCGTAGCGATATAAAGTCGCAGTGGGTTGACGTTGTTCCTTCACAACCAGCAAACATGTCCCAGCTGTGGTGGTATTTGACCACACAATTGTGGCTCCATCGACCATGCATCGATCAAATCTTTCTTATTGATCGGACCTGATTGGTCGGACCAATTTCCATGTGGCAACTCGGCCGCAGTTATGCAAATATATTCTTTCTTGAGGTCACTTGACACGGTATTATGCAAATATAAGAATTTCAAACGAGTTTTTATTGGCACTACATAACATGGATTTATGCAAACATTTTGTTTATTTAACAGCGTATTTCCTTGTGATAATTCAAAATAAAAGATATATGCCAATAAGATGTATTTCAAGAGATTCTAGTTGTTGTTGCTCGGACTGAAGTTATGCAAATATATAAATTGTTATACTCACATTTGTACATAGGGAAATACCCTGCGTCATGAGTTATGCAAGTAAGGTGGACGTCTCACAAGACTCCGTTCCCCCACTTAGCGACAGCTGGAGAAATATATTTTAAGAGGTGATTTGCATAAAATCACGTCTTGTGTGGTTAGGTCACTTTGAGGCTAGATTGCTAACAAAACGTCAGTTTGATAGAACTTGCAGGAATCTTGGAAAAAAACCTAATTGTTGCTATAAATTACGTAAGCTATATTGTGCATTAAAGTTCGTCCCAAGGCAGCGATGGCGTTTGGTTTAATTGCATAGTCGCCTGAGTGGACAAACTATATAGTATCAGACGATAATCTCTCCATCTTCTGCCGCGGGCTCTATATTTGGGCAGAAGACCGAGAGTAAAAGAAGCCAAATGATGATGATAAACTAAATTGATCCTCCGGAACTAAATCTCCCATTTAATTGGACGAGAGAAACTCTGATGGAAAATTTCCAATTTTCTCCAAATATCTGTTCTTTGCAGAGGCGAAATAAAAACCTTTGACTTTACGCGTCTTATAAAAAGTAAAAGCAATAGACCCCCACCCCTATAGCTAATAATATAAATGTTATCCCGGGGGGGGGGGGGGGGGGGGAGATATAATATTTATAACGTTGTATTTACAGAGGCTGAATGAACGGCGAATTTATTGCAATATTTTGTGATGTTGACGATAGGTACAGGACAATGTTGCTGCTACTGGGTTGGTTGCAACACACGGTATCCGCAGCATTCACAATCTCTTTTATAGAATTTCCAATAGATTCAAAATTAGAATATAAATATTACGATGCATTAGCGCGCCATCTGTTATCCTATTATAGAGACGCGTATGATTCTTTTTAAAAATTTTAGAAATTATTTATTTTAAAAAAGAATCATACGCGTCTATAATACGTTTGGTAGTAATAGTTTTGAATTTTGAGAATTTATATATACAGTTTTGAAAATAGAAAATTCATATTTAAATCATTAAGTAATAAAAAGGTATATATTGGATTTAATAAAACGATATTATTTTTTTTTATTAAATCCAATATCTGCATTTTTATCACCTAAAAAAAGTTCTCTATTTTTCAAATATAAACATGGAAATGACATTTCTCATAAAATAACAGAATATACCGAATCCAAAAGTTTCTGGCTTCTCTATTTTTCCAACCTGCCCTACATCCGTTATTTAGGATTGTAAACCTTTTACTTCATAACCCGAATTAGATCAAAATTTGTTGAGATGAAATAATGCAATTTTTGTTTTCACAACATCAAAACTTGCGTCTTATTGTTTCAAGAGACGCGATGATAAAGTTTATGTACAAATATTGGGTGTTTGGTACAATTTGGAATATAAATAAGGACCAAACGACAGGTAACAAGACAAAAGTCAACGTGACCTCTCGGTAAAACGCCATAAAATGAATGTCACGTACAATTTATTTATTTGGTCTTGTTACCTTGTGATTGGGTTTGTTGGCTGCTAGCGCATCTAGAGACAATTCCAACAGGTGGCGCGAGGAGACCAGAACTTGATATATATTTAATGAGAAAAGTCGCGTCAAAAACATCTTATGGTAAACTGTTTACGCGTTCCGGGGTGTTGCCCCATACGCTCACACATTTGGTGGAATACTTATTTAGAGGAGAAGGTGTGCTCTAAAATATCATAATTTGGATCAATTGAAATCAGCATTGGTGAGAGCAATGAAAGAAATACCCTTAGAAAAGATACGTGCCGCCATAGATCAGTGGCCCAAACGTTTGAGATCCTGTTTCAAAAATAAGGGAGGACATTTTGAATGATTGTATATATTTAAAATCTATGTCCTATTGGCTAATAAAATATGTATTTATATTCCATTAGTTTTTGTTCTTAATCATTTTTTAATAAAATTGTTTGTAACATGGCTAGACGGTGTATACAAATATTGGGAGTGGGTGCCTCTATGATATTACATCTAAGATTGTATTGTGGTATACTGCTTATATACTCGGCATTTGGAAGAAATTTTTTGATGGAAGTATTCAACAAATCTGTGGATATTGAAGGACAGTACTTCCATCGAACAATGTTGTCCGGCAAGTAATTCACGAAATATTATTTTCGGGAGAACATTGCTCGATGCAAGTCCTGTCCATCTATATCACAGATTTGTTAAATATCTCCACCACAGGAATATCTTCCAAGTGCCGGGTATATAACACCAATAGCACAATACAATCTTGGATGTAATATCACACACTGGTGAACCTCCCAATATTTGTCTAAGTCAGGAAGGACTACAGGAAAAGTTTTATTTGTAAAGAGAAAAATGATTTCAGAAGGTTTTGTCCGCAGGGAAATCGTCCATATTTCATCCTGTTGTTCACGTGAGGCTGTAGGAAGGATGTACTACGGCCGTGTAGCCGGTGTCGCGGCTCTTCTACGTCGGACTTACCTTTTAGGAATTGGAATAACTTCAGGAAGGCAAATTTCCGTGGACCACTTGGCTTGTATTTCCAGTACTGCCTGTTCTACAATTTCTCTGACAGTAGAGAAGGCAGATCTGTACATTCTCACACACACAGGACATATCTTCAAATATTCAAACTTTGTTCTAAACTTTAATGGGCGCCTTGAAATAAGACATCCATCATCTGTTAGAATGCCATTGACAGGGGATCCATTATCAAACTCGGCGTAATAAGACACGTCGTGCCAAACTTCACCCACCTGTTGTATGGATGGCTGGGATATCTCTTCTTGGACTACTACTCTGATCAAAAAGTTTTGACACTTTGCTCATAAGTTAAAAAAACTTTTTTATTCTACCAAATTCAAATTGTTCCCTTCAAAGTAGTCCCCGTTGGCCGCGATGCACATCAGACACCTTTTTTCCAGTCGGCAAAACACCTCTGGTAGTCTGTTTTCGGAATCGCCTTCATGGCCTTCTTCGATTCCACTTTGATCTCTTCTATGCTCTGAAATTTCCGACCCTTTAACTTTTTTTTTTAGCTTTCCAAAAAGGAAGAAGTCGCAGGGGGCCAAATCGCGACTGTAGGGGGGTTGGGGGAACACAGAGGTTGAGTGTTCCTACAGGAACTTCCAGATTTTGAGGGCTTTGTGCGCCGGCGCGTTATCGTGGTGGAGGATCCACGACTTGCTCCTTCACAGCTCCGGCCGTTTCTGCCTGATCTAAAAACTCCCAGGTAGGAGTCAGCAGTTATTGTAGAGCCTTGTTGTTGAAATGCATGATGAACGATGCCCTGGTAGTCGAAGAACACCGTCAACATGACCATGACTTTGCTGGGAGCCTTCCTTGCTTTCTTTGGCCTCGGCTCATTTTCGAAGCGCCACTCCGATGCCTGTTGGGTAGTTTCCGAATCAAAGCCGTAAATCCATGTTTCGTCTCCAGTAATGACCCTCTTCAGCAATTCGGGGTCGTCGGTTGTCGCTTCGAGATTGAGACTGGCCGTTTATTTCCGGGCGTTCTTTTGATCAAAAGTCAAATCTTTAGGAACGAGAACGCGGCGTTGAGTCTTCTCACTCCCAAAATGTCCTTCATTATCGATTGAGTCGACCCGAATGATATTCCTGCTTCTTCGGCGACCTCCCTGACAGTTATTCGTCGGTCTTCACGTACCAGTTTCAACACCTTGTCCACCTTTTCAGGCGTGGTTGATGTGGACGGGCTCCCGGAACGCTCGTTGTCGGCGGTCTGTTCCCGACCCTCCTTGAAGCTCTTGTTCCACTCGAAAACTCGTTTTCGGCTCATGACGGCATCCCCGTAGGCTGTTTGCAACATCCAAAAATTTCGGCACCCTTGAATCCGTTTTTCACACAGAACTTGATGCAAATTCGTTGATCCTCCATTTCGGTAACTAACGAAATCGAAGCACGGGCAAAATGGCTTCACTTTTCGAACAGCCGCTGCTCGCGTTGTTGTGACGCGTGATTTTTGAAAATTGACAGGTCTCCAAGCCAAGGGCGACGCTTGCGTTTGCCACAAACCGGGAGAAAATATATTGAGTTTTCAGGATTTTATGAGCAAAGGTCGAAACTTTTGATCAGAGTAGTATTTATGTCGCGTATGATTCTTTTAAATAAAATGAATTTAACTGCCCTTACTGCAATGATTGGGCCTGGTTCATCAGTGGTGAACCCTCCCAGTGGTTTCGCCAGTTTAATCTACCATTCCGCTCTATTATTGTATTTTGTTGTTTTGATTTTACACCGATACTGAGTGTTGGAAAAAGAGAGGAAAAAAAAAAGTGATCTAAATATTGTAATTACAGTAGCGATAGGCTGGTGGTATTCTGGAGAAAGCGAGCTACAAGATCAGTTGAAACTAACATAATGAATTCTATTACAGTATGGAAATATGGAAGCAAAATAATATCCAATCAGAGAAACCGTAATTACTGACCTTTTTATCGCCGAGATCTTTTACTTTCTGAGCTTGATTCTTTGTATTTCTTCCTCAGGCACTCCAATCCTTTAATCTCTTTTTCAGAATCTCTGAAGAGGGATCTCTTCCCCTCCCGCCAACCAAACCTTTACAAATTCAATCCTTTTATAACTAAACAATCCACCACCGTTTTTTTTTTCATCTCATCTCAATTTACAGGTGTTACATTCGAGCACAGCTCGCGAGTCACCTTGTCCAGATTATTCACACATGGCGAGTTGTAATGCTGGAGTGGCCCCCCGAACCTTACAGGAGGGCAGTTGTTGGGTGTTTGGCTGTCAACTAGCCATTGGGTCCAGGTCGTCGGATTCGGTGCCTGAGGTCATCTCGATTTTGAACAATTTCATGTATAGTTGGATTTGATGATTTTTGAAATTGCGAGAATAGTCTTGCCGCAGAATCTTGATAAATTTCTTCTATATTAGGCTGGTTGAGATCATCTTTGAGAATTTTGTTTGAAAGATTGAATGGGGCTCCTATAATGGTTCGTAAGCAAATCCTCATGAAGGCATCTATTCTTTTTTATCCGTAGGTGTGATATATTTGCCCCAAACTGGTAGTGCGTACGTGATGATGGGTAGAATACAGGTTTTGTACAACGTGAATTTATGCTTAGTTGTTAAATTACTTTTAAAATTAAGCAGGCTTGATAGAGATAATTTGGCTAACTTTGCCTTTCTTATGGTGTTTTGGACATGTAGGTTAAATTTTAATTTCGAATCCAAAGTGACACCAAGATACTTGGCATGGTCGGCCCAACTAATAGTGCTTGAGATTACTGTCAAGGTGGTTTGTGGCTTGAATATTTTGTTATCTCTTGGGGGGAAAACTATTGCTTGAGTCTTAGTTGGGTTAATGTCTAGTTTCCACTCATCGCACCATTTGATTATGTCATTTAGGTAATTCTGAAGCTGAGTAACCAAAATGTTGACTGATTTAGAGTTAAACAAAATTGCCGTGTCTTCTGCGAAGAGCTTGAGTTTACATTTAGAGTGCAGTGGGAGGTCATTAATGTAAATATTGAAAAGGTAGGGTCCCCCGAGGATAGAGCCTTGAGGTGCTCCAGTCTGGATAGGCTTTGGTTCAGATATAAAATTTCCTTGCTTGACTGAAAATGTCCTGCCCTGTAGATAATTCTGCATAAAATTGATAATGTCACTTGGAAACTGGTGTTTTGTGAGTTTCTTTATAAGGCCATTATGCCAAACTTTATCAAATGCTTTCGCAAAATCTAGAAAGACAGCACCTACCACTTCCTTGTGGGATCTTCTTATCTGGATGTAGCCCAGAACTGCAATGAGTTGGTGAGTTGTTGAGTGCCCCCTTCTAAATCCGAATGGCTGCGAGATGATGAAGTTAGAGTTGTCCAAGTACCTCTGAAGTCTACGTAAAATAATTCTTTCGTAAATTTTGCCGATGGTGGGGAGGAGGCTGATAGGTCTTAGATCTTCAGGGGATTTAGCGGATTTTTTTGGAATTGGAAATATGATAGCATGCTTCCAGACTTAGGGGTAGTAACACAAGTGCAGTGCGGCGTTGAATACTCCAGCTAGAAATACAATCCATTTGATGGGAAGATTCTTGGCCATTTGCGGAGTGATATTGTCATGGCCAGGAGCTTTGTGGTTAGCTAAGTATTTAATCACTTCTTTGACTTCATTTGGTGTCGTCATTGTGAGCATTTTTTCTTGTTGGTGATTATAAGTTATATTTGGTTGGTCTTCTTCTTTTTCCTTGGAGAACTGGTTGGAGAAGTGTTCTGCAAGTTCATTTCCGATTTCTTTGTCGGTCAATAAGGTTTTGCGTTCGTTACTAAACTTGAGATCCTTTCTGTTTTTTTTTTCCTGATGGGTTTTGTTTTTCTCCAGAAGTCCTTTGGGCTTGATCCACCACCGCCATCCTTCCGTGCTTTTTATACCGTGTTTGCGCAATGTCTCACCTCATTGGCTCTTTTCGTCACGTGATCAGCAAATTATAATATTGTAGCGTTATTTGTTGTATTGTTTTACATAATTAAGTTTTAGACTTTGTTTGTGTTTGTTTTGCATGTATTGAATTAATGATTGCTATATATATATATATATATATATATATATATATATATATTCGTGTATTATTTGATTTGGGTAGTCTGCTCGTTGGCAGCAATAAACGTTTATCGTTCGATTTATCTTCGCCTGTTGCTTGCCATTCTTACCGCCACAAGTGGTGGAGATGCTGGGTACCGATACCATCACGGATACTTCTGTCAGAAGAAGCCGTCGCCTAGAAGGCCTAGAGCCACGTTTTGATTTCGACGAAAAGAATAAGCTAATCAGAAAAATGTCAATATCGGCTGGAGTTAACACGGGTGTTAAAAAAAAAAAAATACTTGCAAACATTTGACAAGAAACCCAACTGTGTTTAGCGGCAATGGAACGGAGGATTGTGGAAAATGGATGAAGTATTACGAACGTATTGCGAGATCGAACTGCTGGGATGCCACGATGAAATTGGCGAACGCACCATTATTTTTGGAAGGGACCGCTGGCCAATGGTATGATAACAACGAAGAAGGAATGGATTCGTGGGATATGTTTAAGGAGATGTTTAGCCGGACATTCGACAATAGCGGTGTCCTTCTCAGACGCGCTAAGGACAACCTTCAGAGTCGAGCTCAGAAGAGTACAGAATCCTGTGAATCCTATATCCAAGACGTTCTGAGCTTGTGTAGGCAGGTGAATCCCGATATGAGTAAAGAAGAGAAAGTGGCACATCTAATGAAAGGTGTGGTAGAAGATGTCTATCAGGTCATCTTGATAAAGGAAATTGATACTGTTGAAGCCTTTGTCGATTGGTGCCGAAAAGTGGAGGCTTGCAAGCAGCGACGCATCGGGAAACCAAGGTTTGAGCGACTCCCTAACGTCGCAAGTATAGAGCAACCAAACTCCTCGTCCCTGGAAGATCTGATTCGACGAATCGTGAGAGAAGAAATTAAAAGTGCCCTACATTCCGAGCCTATAGTGCCGGAGGTGAACTCCCTGAAGAAAATTATTCATGAAGAGGTTGAGAGAAATCTGACCCCAATTGCGGAGCAGGGTCCATACTACCAAGAACAACGCTGCCAATTTGAAGGACCGGCGAAACCACCCCCGTATTACCAGCAGCAAAGTCCTACAAGGCTGACAACTGCCCGAAGAAAGACTGACGAATGGAGGACGGTGGATAATATTCCCGTTTGTTTCCAATGCGGACGCCCGGGTCACGTCGCCAGGTACTGCCGAGAGCGGCGAGGGATGGTGGATCGACAGCCACCGGGGAGATACCACCCTGTCCAGAACGGCCCGCGAACGATCTATAATAGCAATGAAACCCCAGGCCGCGCAAGTTACCGAAGACCGTCGCCCTATCCAGGTCGTGGCCGATCCCCAGCTGAACGTCGCCCCTCGATATCGCCAAGCCGACGATCTGGCCGATCACCTTATCGTGAGGAAAACTAGAGCAAGCGCCCTTCGCTGGAGGTAAGGTCGCTGAGGAGATTATAAATCCTCCGCCGCTCATAGCCGCTAAACTATCACAGAATATAGTTGACGTTACTATTGACGATAAAACTTTTCCTGCCCTTGTCGACAGCGGCGCTTCGTTTTCGGTTATTTCGGACCACTTTAGACAACAACACAAAAAGACTATGTTCAGTGACGCTGGCATGACACTTAGAGTTGCCGACGGGAAATATATCGTTTCCAGGGGCCGATGTACGTTACGTTTAGAAATAAACGGATTAGTACAGCCGTTTGAATTCATCGTTTTACCAAGTTGTAGCCACGACATCATTCTCGGTTGGGACTTTCTGGAGGCGTCAAGGGCTATAATCGATTGTGGTAGCGCCGAGATTCTGTTAGAAAAAGCAGAACTACCAGAGGATTCTTCGAGCATATTCCAAACTGTGGCCGCCGACGATAGCTTTATAATCCCCGCTGGATCGACCAAGCAGATAAACGTAATCAGCGAAGCTATACTCGGTGTGAGTGATGTCGTAATGGAGCCTTCGAGGATCCTCTTTCTAGAACGTGATCTGATGGTTCCCGCCTCGATCTTCGCTGTCCAGCATGGAAAAGGGAGAATTTGGATAACCAACATCGGCACATGTGATCGAACTGTCCCCAAAGGAATGTGTATTGGAGAGATACAGGTACTGGAAGAGGGTCAGCTGGCGGTCATCGGTGATGCTTCGGACACCAATCGGCAGGGGATTCTTGGACAAGAAAACTCTCCAAACATTGCCTCGATGATAAGCCCTGATCTATCCATGCTTGAAAGGACCAGGATATGTTCGATACTTGGGAGTTTCAGCGGCTTATTTGAATTTAATAAGTTTCCGTCTAATCTGACGAGCACAGCCAAGCACAAGATAAATACAGAGGACCATCCCCGATTAAACGCCGTCCATATCGAGTGTCGCAGGTCGAACGTCAAACCATTCAGAATGAGGTAGACAAAATGTTGAAAGGAGGTATAGTTCAGCTTTCCGAAAGTCCTTGGTCCTCTCCTGTGGTATTAGTGAAAAAGAAAAATGGTAGTTGGCGTTTCTGTGTCGATTACAGACACCTGAATAAAATCACAAAAAAGGATGTATATCAACTACCAAGGATTGACGATACACTCGATTGCTTAAGAGGGGCGAGTTATTATTCTTCCATGGACCTCCGTTCTGGTTACTGGCAGATTGAGGTGGATGAGGCAGATCGCGAGAAGACCGCCTTCATTACACCCGACGGATTGTATGAGTTCAAAGTTATGCCTTTCGGGTTGTGTAACGCCCCAGCGACATTTGAAAGAATGATGGATACCTTGCTGAGGGGGTTGAAGTGGTCAATGTGCCTTTGCTATCTGGACGATATTATTGTGTTTTCACCCACCTTTGACGAACATGTTCGATGCCTTGAATTAGTTCTCAGGTGTCTCTCAAAGGCTGGACTTGTGTTAAATCCAGACAAGTGCTTGTTCGGAACAAAACGACTAAGCATTTTTGGGCATCTGGTGGATGGAGAGGGCGTGCACCCCGACCCGGATAAAGTTGATGCTATGTCCAAATTACCTACTCCCAAATCCCTCACTGATGTAAGAAGTTTCATTGGAATGTGCTCATATTATCGTCGTTTCATTAAGAATTTTGCTCAAAAAGCTGAACCACTACACAGGTTGTTGAGAAAGGACACCAGATTCGAATGGGGACCAGATCAACGGCAGGCCTATGAATCCTTGAAGTTGGCACTCGCGTCGGAACCCGTCTTGGCCCACTTTGACGAATAGTATGCGACCGAACTGCACACCGACGCCAGTGGGTTTGGAATTGGTGCGGTTTTGGTCCAGGTCCAGGGAGGAAATGAAAAACCGATTGGATATGCATCAAGAACGCTGTCAACAGCTGAAAAAAATATTCAACAACGGAGCGGGAGTGTCTTGCCGCGATTTGGGCGATCGGCAAGTTCCGTCCATACCTATTTGGGCGCTCGTTTACAATTGTGACGGATCATCACTCACTCTGTTGGCTTTCGGGACTGAAGGACCCGTCGGGAAGACTGGCCAGGTGGGCCTTAAGACTTCAGGAGTACAATGTGAACGTGGTATATAAAAACGGCAGAAAACATCAAGATGCCGATTGTCTCTCACGCAATCCAATCGAAGCGAATAACCCAGGGGAATCCGAAGATGACATACCAACATTAGCTGCTTTAACTGATATCGTCGCGGAACAGCGGAAAGATCCGGTAATTGTGAGAATATCGGAGGAATGTTCGAGGAACGATCAAAACCGCTTCAAAATAATCAATGGAGCTCTTTACAAGCGGAATTTCGACCCAGTGGGGCAACCGTGGCTATTGGTGATCCCCAGGCATTTGCGCCCTGACGTCCTCAGAAGTCTCCACGATAATCCAACTGCCGGTCATTTAGGGTTGGCTAAAACCCACGATAGAATTAGGAGGAAGTATTTTTGGCCAGGTCTTCTGAGGAGCATAAGAAAATATGTCGGTCACTGTAGGGAGTGCCAGCGTCGTAAACATGCTCCCTTGCGACCGCCCGGGTTGCTGCAACCGATACCACCCACCTCTGTTCCGTTCCAAAGAGTCGGAATTGATCTCCTCGGAAGATTCCCAATATCCCATTTAGGAAATAAATGGATAATAGTTTGCACAGACTATCTGACGCGATACGCTATCACCCGAGCCTTACCATCGGCAGACGCTCAGCAAGTGGCCAAGTTCGTCCTGGAGGACGTAGTGCTTAAACATGGAGCACCACGAGAAATAATTACTGACCGGGGTAGGGTTTTTCAGTCTAAACTAATATCCGAGCTGACGGGACTTTGCTCTTCGGCTCAGAGATTTACCACGGCGTACCATCCTCAGACGAATGGTCTCACTGAGAGACTTAATAAAACCCTGGCCGACATGATGTCAATGTATGTGGACGTCGAACAAAAGGAATGGGACGTTATTCTTCCGTTCATCACGTTTGCTTACAATACGGCGAAGCAGGACACCACCGGATTCACCCCATTCAGCCTCATCCATGGACGAGAAGCTGAAACCACGTTGGATACCTTGTTTCCTCTTTTAAAAGATGAATATCAAGAGGACTATAATCGAGAGATAGTGACCCGAGCAGAGGAGACGCGACAATTGGCTCGGCTACATACACTGAGAGCGCAAGAGGGCAATAAACGACTCTACGACGCCAAACATCGAGAAGTGAGCTATCAGCCAGGCGATAAAGTATGGATATTTATACCCGTTCGGAAAATAGGGATATCCGAAAAATTAATAAAACGATATTTCGGCCCTTATAGGGTGACGAGACGCATTTCGGATGTGACGTACGAAGTCGAAAGTCTAGACACTACTAACCGCCGTCGTAAGCCAAAGGAAATTGTGCACGTAGTGAGAATGAAGAACTACCTTGACCCGGACGAACAACTGGACCTACCCGAGGATGAGCCTGCCGTCTGACAGCGAGGACGCTGTCCTTTTGGAGAGGAGGGCATTGTAGCGTTATTTGTTGTATTGTTTTACATAATTAAGTTTTAGACTTTGTTTGTGTTTGTTTTGCATGTATTGAATTAATGATTGCTATATATATATATATATATATATATATATATATATTCGTGTATTATTTGATTTGGGTAGTCTGCTCGTTGGCAGCAATAAACGTTTATCGTTCGATTTATCTTCGCCTGTTGCTTGCAATTCTTACCGCCACAATATACAAATGAAATAGTTTTAACACTGATGATCAACTCTTGGAAAACGTATTTCAAGCAAATTATGGACATAATCTTTGAGGACGGTGTACAAATACAAGTAATTATAAACATGCTCGGAACACTGGTCTTCCTCAAATAACAAATAAAGTTTATTTAGACTCAATATAAACATTATGCGCGCCATCTGTTTGTGGAAATATGAGCTATTTATGGCGTAGCGTATGATTATTTTAAATACACTCATAGACTTAAGGAAGTTGTACCTTTCAGCATGTATATCGGGATTGAGACAATAACTCTGAAAGATATTACAGTGACCTTTATTGAAGACAAACGAGATAACCAAGTATGATCAAAATTGTCGTTGTCTACTTAAAATAAAATAGAAGACGGACATCAAAGAATTTCCACTTCCCTTAAGTTTTGTCTATGAGTGTGAAATAATTTTCCTTCTCTCTGACATAGATGCCGTTTATCAGTTTCCATCATTTTCCTGACGCGGCGATGCTTTCTCCATTGCCTCCCTGTAACTTCCTTGTAAGTGTGTCAAAATGTCCCCTCTGACACTCCCGGCATCACCTGAATATAACAATGCAGGATGTAAAAATTCCAAGTACAGAAGCCAAACCATGTACGAAGTTATAGCGCACAATTACACGGGATTCCTTTCTGGTCCAGGACAACATTGCAAACACTTTACCATTTCGTGGTTTAAGGAAACCTAACATCATCGTAACTATATGAAAACAGTTTATATATATGTTTTATAAAAATATTATTTTATTCAAAATTATATTTTCATAGATTCAAATATTCTGCCTAATCGATCGCCAGAGGTCACTCTTCCTCCTATAAAAACTCGTTGTTGTTTTATCCCAATGTCTGTCTCAAATCTTTTGTACATTATGTAAATAATATTTTGTTTTTCCTTGTTGTATTCGTCTTAAGCCAGGCATTGTTTTTCATATAGTCCTTTAGCGCAATTAAAGCTATTTTTGATAACTAATTTTATTATAATCTCTTCCACGACTGCATACCAAAATCAAGCAAATGACCAATAATTCCTCTACAAGTAATTAATCTGAGAACAGCAGGAAATATTTATTAAATATAATATATATACACACACAGATCTCAAAAATCTTGTGTGGACTAGTGACCCCGTGTATTCACGGAGCGTTTAGAAATGTTTCCTAGTATATACATACCGACCGTTTTGTCGCTGATTCAAGCCCGGGTTGTCCGAAAGAACCACACAGCAAACCAGCGTGAACAGCTCTCCTAGCCACGGTGGAACACTCACTACTCAGCCACAATTAAACAACTCGCCATTTGTTCGCATCAACACAGTCTCAATTTGAATTAAGTGGAGTTCCGCCGAACAAGTCACTGAGACACAGCGAGGACAAGGTGAAGTTGAGCAGCTAATGAGGCGCCGATGTAATGCAATTGCACCGTGAGCTGTCACTTAACCTTTATTCCCTGGGGAGCCGCCATTAAAGTCGAGGGGTCGCTGGAGACAAGCTCCGCGAGCCTTCACAATTCTCCCGGAGATGTTTTCCCAAATATTGTCTTTGCTAAGAGCCAGTTTAAAAATAGACACAATTGTATTTCTCGCCAATATCAAAGGATTTTATAAAGTCTACACTGAGCACATTAACTATGTTTCCATCCCACCTGATGGCGGGGGGTGGAAATTAATTTAACTACATAATTTTTATTTCTACGAAGTCTTTTTTAGCGATTGTGACATGGCTTAAACATTGCTTATTTCATTTAGTTATAAATTTACATATAAGAGGAGTTATTTTTCAGTTTCCCTTTTAACAGACTTATTAAATAATTGGAGTTACTGACGGTTTTATTGTTTTAATAATTCGGAATAAACGGCTGAATTGTTCGGAGAAAAGTACAGCGAGGGAAACATGACACTGGGGACAAGAAACCAGGCTACAGGTCCCCGGACAAGTACAGCTAGGTGGGACACGTGACACCAGGGACAAGAAACCATGCTACAGGTCCCCGGACAAGTACAGCTAGGTGGGACACGTGACACCAGGGACAAGAAACCAGGCTACAGGTCCCCGGACAAGTACAGCTAGGTGGGACACGTGACACCAGGGACAAGAAACCAGGCTACAGGTCCCCGGACAAGTACAGCTAGGTAGGACACGTGACACCAGGGACAAGAAACCAGGCTACAGGTCCCCGGAAAAGTACAGCGAGGTGGGACACGTGACACCAGGGACAAGAAACCAGGCTACAGGTCCCCGGACAAGTACAGCTAGGTGGGACACGTGACACCAGGGACAAGAAACCAGGCTACAGGTCCCCGGACAAGTACAGCGAGGTGGGGAATGTGACACCAGGGACAAGAAACCAGGCTACAGGTCCCCGGACAAGTACAGCGAGGTGGGGAATGTGACACCAGGGACAAGAACCAGGCTACAGGTCCCCGGACAAGTACAGCGAGGTGGGACACGTGACACCAGGGACAAGAAACCAGGCTACAGGTCCCCGGACAAGTACAGCGAGGTGGGGAATGTGACACCAGGGACAAGAAACCAGGCTACAGGTCCCCGGACAAGTACAGCGAGGTGGGGATTGTGACACCAGGGACAAGAAACCAGGCAACAGGTCCCCGGACAAGTACAGCGAGGTGGGGATTGTGACACCAGGGACAAGAAACCAGGCAACAGGTCCCCGGACAAGTACAGCTAGGTGGGACACGTGACACCAGGGACAAGAAACCAGGCTACAGGTCCCCGGACAAGTACAGCGAGGTGGGGAATGTGACACCAGGGACAAGAACCAGGCTACAGGTCCCCGGACAAGTACAGCGAGGTGGGGAATGTGACACCAGGGACAAGAAACCAGGCTACAGGTCCCCGGACAAGTACAGCGAGGTGGGGAATGTGACACCAGGGACAAGAAACCAGGCTACAGGTCCCCGGACAAGTACAGCGAGGTGGGGAATGTGACACCAGGGACAAGAAACCAGGCTACAGGTCCCCGGACAAGTACAGCTAGGTGGGACACGTGACACCAGGGACAAGAAACCAGGCTACAGGTCCCCGGACAAGTACAGCGAGGTGGGGAATGTGACACCAGGGACAAGAACCAGGCTACAGGTCCCCGGACAAGTACAGCTAGGTGGGACACGTGACACCAGGGACAAGAAACCAGGCTACAGGTCCCCGGACAAGTACAGCGAGGTGGGGAATGTGACACCAGGGACAAGAACCAGGCTACAGGTCCCCGGACAAGTACAGCGAGGTGGGGAATGTGACACCAGGGACAAGAAACCAGGCTACAGGTCCCCGGACAAGTACAGCTAGGTGGGACACGTGACACCAGGGACAAGAAACCAGGCTACAGGTCCCCGGACAAGTACAGCGAGGTGGGGAATGTGACACCAGGGACAAGAAACCAGGCTACAGGTCCCCGGACAAGTACAGCTAGGTGGGACACGTGACACCAGGGACAAGAAACCAGGCTACAGGTCCCCGGACAAGTACAGCGAGGTGGGGAATGTGACACCAGGGACAAGAAACCAGGCTACAGGTCCCCGGACAAGTACAGCTAGGTGGGACACGTGACACCAGGGACAAGAAACCAGGCTACAGGTCCCCGGACAAGTACAGCGAGGTGGGGAATGTGACACCAGGGACAAGAACCAGGCTACAGGTCCCCGGACAAGTACAGCGAGGTGGGGAATGTGACACCAGGGACAAGAAACCAGGCTACAGGTCCCCGGACAAGTACAGCGAGGTGGGGAATGTGACACCAGGGACAAGAAACCAGGCTACAGGTCCCCGGACAAGTACAGCGAGGTGGGAAACATGACACCAGGGACAAGAAACCAGGCTACAGGTCCCCGGACAAGTACAGCGAGGTGGGGAATGTGACACCAGGGACAAGAAACCAGGCTACAGGTCCCCGGACAAGTACAGCGAGGTGGGGAATGTGACACCAGGGACAAGAACCAGGCTACAGGTCCCCGGACAAGTACAGCGAGGTGGGACACGTGACACCAGGGACAAGAAACCAGGCTACAGGTCACCGGACAAGTACAACGAGGTGGGGAATGTGACACCAGGGACAAGAAACCAGGCTACAGGTCCCCGGACAAGTACAGCGAGGTGGGGATTGTGACACCAGGGACAAGAAACCAGGCAACAGGTCCCCGGACAAGTACAGCTAGATGGGACACGTGACACCAGGGACAAGAAACCAGGCTACAGGTCCCCGGACAAGTACAGCGAGGTGGGGAATGTGACACCAGGGACAAGAACCAGGCTACAGGTCCCCGGACAAGTACAGCTAGGTGGGACACGTGACACCAGGGACAAGAAACCAGGCTACAGGTCCCCGGACAAGTACAGCGAGGTGGGGAATGTGACACCAGGGACAAGAAACCAGGCTACAGGTCCCCGGACAAGTACAGCTAGGTGGGACACGTGACACCAGGGACAAGAAACCAGGCTACAGGTCCCCGGACAAGTACAGCGAGGTGGGGAATGTGACACCAGGGACAAGAACCAGGCTACAGGTCCCCGGACAAGTACAGCGAGGTGGGGAATGTGACACCAGGGACAAGAACCAGGCTACAGGTCCCCGGACAAGTACAGCGAGGTGGGGAATGTGACACCAGAGACAAGAAACCAGGCTACAGGTCCCCGGACAAGTACAGCGAGGTGGGGAATGTGACACCAGGGACAAGAAACCAGGCTACAGGTCCCCGGACAAGTACAGCTAGGTGGGACACGTGACACCAGGGACAAGAAACCAGGCTACAGGTCCCCGGACAAGTACAGCGAGGTGGGGAATGTGACACCAGGGACAAGAAACCAGGCTACAGGTCCCCGGACAAGTACAGCGAGGTGGGGAATGTGACACCAGGGACAAGAAACCAGGCTACAGGTCCCCGGACAAGTACAGCTAGGTGGGACACGTGACACCAGGGACAAGAAACCAGGCTACAGGTCCCCGGACAAGTACAGCGAGGTGGGGAATGTGACACCAGGGACAAGAACCAGGCTACAGGTCCCCGGACAAGTACAGCGAGGTGGGGAATGTGACACCAGGGACAAGAAACCAGGCTACAGGTCCCCGGACAAGTACAGCGAGGTGGGGAATGTGACACCAGGGACAAGAAACCAGGCTACAGGTCCCCGGACAAGTACAGCTAGGTGGGACACGTGACACCAGGGACAAGAAACCAGGCTACAGGTCCCCGGACAAGTACAGCGAGGTGGGGAATGTGACACCAGGGACAAGAACCAGGCTACAGGTCCCCGGACAAGTACAGCTAGGTGGGACACGTGACACCAGGGACAAGAAACCAGGCTACAGGTCCCCGGACAAGTACAGCGAGGTGGGGAATGTGACACCAGGGACAAGAAACCAGGCTACAGGTCCCCGGACAAGTACAGCGAGGTGGGACACGTGACACCAGGGACAAGAAACCAGGCTACAGGTCCCCGGACAAGTACAGCTAGGTGGGACACGTGACACCAGGGACAAGAAACCAGGCTACAGGTCCCCGGACAAGTACAGCGAGGTGGGGAATGTGACACCAGGGACAAGAACCAGGCTACAGGTCCCCGGACAAGTACAGCGAGGTGGGAAACATGACACTGGGGACAAGAAACCAGGCTACAGGTCCCCGGACAAGTACAGCGAGGTGAGGAATGTGACACCAGGGACAAGAAACCAGGCTACAGGTCCCCGGACAAGTACAGCGAGGTGGGGAATGTGACACCAGGGACAAGAACCAGGCTACAGGTCCCCGGACAAGTACAGCGAGGTGGGGAATGTGACACCAGGGACAAGAAACCAGGCTACAGGTCCCCGGACAAGTACAGCGAGGTGGGGAATGTGACACCAGGGACAAGAACCAGGCTACAGGTCCCCGGACAAGTACAGCGAGGTGGGGAATGTGACACCAGGGACAAGAAACCAGGCTACAGGTCCCCGGACAAGTACAGCGAGGTGGGGAATGTGACACCAGGGACAAGAACCAGGCTACAGGTCCCCGGACAAGTACAGCGAGGTGGGGAATGTGACACCAGGGACAAGAACCAGGCTACAGGTCCCCGGACAAGTACAGCTAGGTGGGACACGTGACACCAGGGACAAGAAACCAGGCTACAGTTCCCGGGACAAGTACAGCGAGGTGGGGAATGTGACACCAGGGACAAGAAACCAGGCTACAGGTCCCTGGACAAGTACAGCGAGGTGGGGAATGTGACACCAGGGACAAGAAACCAGGCTACAGGTCCCCGGACAAGTACAGCGAGGTGGGGAATGTGACACCAGGGACAAGAAACCAGGCTACAGGTCCCCGGACAAGTACAGCGAGGTGGGACACGTGACACCAGGGACAAGAAACCAGGCTACAGGTCCCCGGACAAGTACAGCGAGGTGGGGAATGTGACACCAGGGACAAGAAACCAGGCTACAGGTCCCCGGACAAGTACAGCGAGGTGGGACACGTGACACCAGGGACAAGAAACCAGGCTACAGGTCCCCGGACAAGTACAGCGAGGTGGGAAACGTGAAACCAGGGACAAGAAACCAGGCTACAGGTCCCCGGACAAGTACAGCTAGGTGGGAGACGTGACACCAGGGACAAGAAACCAGGCTACAGGTCCCCGGACAAGTACAGCGAGGTGGGAGACGTGACACCAGGGACAAGAAACCAGGCTACAGGTCCCCGGACAAGTACAGCGAGGTGGGAGACGTGACACCAGGGACAAGAAACCAGGCTACAGGTCCCCGGACAAGTACAGCGAGGTGGGAGACGTGACACCAGGGACAAGAAACCAGGCTACAGGTCCCCGGACAAGTACAGCGAGGTGGGGAATGCGACAAGTCGACTGCGACAAGTCCTCGGGTTCGCGTGACGCGTGGGTCGGTTGCTATGGCGACCGATATCAATGTCTGCAGCGCCGCGGCCTCTTACAGGCGTCACGTCTGAACCCTGGCGCTGGGAAACTGCCAGCAGCATTTGTGTCACTGTGAAACTGCCAGCAGCATTTGTGTCACTGGGAAACTGCCAGCAGCATTTGTGTCACTGGGAAACTGCCAGCAGCATTTGTGTCACTGGGAACTGCCAGCAGCATTTGTGTCACTAGGAAACTGTCGGTAGAATTTGTGTCACTGGGAAACTGCCAGCAGCATTTGTGTCACTGGGAAACTGCCAGCAGCATTTGTGTCACTGGGAAACTGCCAGCAGCATTTGTGTCACTGGGAACTGCCAGCAGCATTTGTGTCACTAGGAAACTGTCGGTAGAATTTGTGTCACTGGGAAACTGCCAGCAGCATTTGTGTCACTGGGAAACTGCCAGCAGCATTTGTGTCACTGGGAAACTGCCAGCAGCATTTGTGTCACTGGGAACTGCCAGCAGCATTTGTGTCACTAGGAAACTGTCGGCAGAATTTGTGTCACTGGGAAACTGCCAGCAGCATTTGTGTCACTGGGAACTGCCAGCAGCATTTGTGTCACTGTCGGCAGCATTTGTGTCACTGTCGGCAGCATTTGTGTCACTGGGAAACTGCCAGCAGCATTTGTGTCACTGGGAAACTGTCAGCAGCATTTGTGTCACTGGGAAACTGTCAGAACATTTGTGTCACTGGGAAACTGTCGGCAGCATTTGTGTCACTGGGAAACTGCCAGCAGCATTGTAGCCAGCAGCAGTATTTGTCGCCACCGCACTAACTCCGCGCTCTGTCATCCCGTAATGCCGAGATTTCCATCAAACTTCAATTTTCCGCTTGATTTGGAGATAGGTTTCCCGCTGAGGGAAATGAGAAAAATTCTCGCAGCGGACGCCCGACAAATCTATCGCCACAAACCTCGGGGCAAGACTCTGGAAATAAATATTCCGAGTTTGGTCAAGAAAACTCTCCAGAATTTCCCAGCAAACACGCAGATCCGACAAATCCAATCCCACCCACAACACTAACCGTAAAAACAACCAAATTGGGAGTTTCCATTTAATTTGCATCCCAACGTATGTAAATTTGTTTCTCGCGGCCAATCTTCCACGGGGAGCATTTTTACAGCGGCGCGGGTTACGTTGGCTTCTCTGGGTTCAATGATCCGGATGTCCATAACTACGTTTCCTACAGAAGGCTACAACGTCAAATCTCGATGAAAGAGGACCAGAGATTTGCATCAGACAAAGTGGGCAATATGATGATATCGCTGATGATGATGATGGTGGATATCTCAGATGATGAAATTTGTCTCGTAGAATATGCAAATTGCATAAGTATCAAGGATGATGATAGTAGACATTCACGAATATGCAAATTGCACAAGTGTGCAAATATGGAGAAAACAAATTTACAAAGACCATCTCAATCTATGATGACAAAGGAAAGCTGTTGTTATTAAGTCGAAGCCTCTGCTGCAATGATCCTATCTGCCTATGTGATGTTGTTTAATTCCACACCGCGCGGTGCTGGCGAGAGAACAACGCCTTCCCAGCATTCCCTGCCGGTGTAGAATCAGAACAGACGACACTTGACCAAAGAGATCGTCACAAATCGCCCTTCTTTTATTCTGTCCATTCATATAGAAATGGGCAGTTTGAAATATCTAATTAAAAAAACGCATATACAAACGGATTATTACCCAAAATGTGTCCTTTATCTTTCTGTAAAACTGCATCAAAGCAATCCATTCCGTTGATATTCTTTTTCACTGATTTTTTACAATAAATCGATTATATGTTTCATCGATATTGATGGACATAAAGATGAACTCGAGATATGTTTTGGTGACAAGTTTGACTTCCTAACTCGACCTTCTGAGATCAGAAATGTCGCGTTCACGACCTCGGAATGAAAGTTGACCTTCTCTATTTTCTATTGTTCCTAATAAGTTCTTACATATTCAACGTTAGTCTATCGCTGATGGAAACACATTCAGGGATTTATATAATACATTCTCGAACGCTCCATTTAAATTTGAAAATGATAATAAGAGTAAAATCCTTTTAGAATTAAGACACTTCGGCCAATAAATCTTTTTATTATCTCGACGTTTCTATAAAAATATTTCGTCCTCGTCAGGAACAAATAAAAATTAAAACATTTGGCAAGGCGTTAAATATTTTTCTAAGGTTGCAAGGGCGTTCTCACGCCATTTTTTTCAAATTTCTACAACATATAAAGTCGAGTCAAAAAATATTTTTGTCGAAACGTCGAGATAAGATGTACTGGCCGAAGTATCTTTAATTCTAAATCTATGAAGGCCCCGGCCTGGAAACCTCTATATTCATAGTAGGATTAAAATATTTATTTATAGATATATATTATTCTATGTCGGTATTTAAAATCTCAGTAATGGATGAAGCTGGGATAGAAAACGGAATATATCGACCCACTATGTAAATATACGGTATATATATGTATATATTGTTGCACCAGGTTGCGGCTTGGCAGACTCTTCAGCCTTGATTCTCTCCTGTGCTGGGTCTTGCATCTTACCAGAGCGTGTTTCAACCATCCTACAAATTTATAAAAGGGAATAATGAGATAAGTCTACTTTATGTAGCCACCAGAATCCTTCCTTTATTTTCTCACATCAAAGAGAGCAGTGAAGTCACAGTGTACCTAAATACAAATGATGATAATCTAAAAATAATCTGTTTTAAATAAATATCATAGAATATAAAAATAAATAAATATATAATTTAAATTTCAAATATATTAAAAATAATATAATAAATACGCCATTAATCATGATGTAACACTTCCCCCTCTCCAGAGGTCGTCACGTCCTCGTGAGTTACCTCATCAATTCTCTCAAAATAGGGTTTGAGTCTTGAGACATGGACAATCAATGGGTCTTGGCCAGGATTATCTTTCGGCTCAATTAAGTAATTTACGTTAGACAGCTTCTTTAATATTCGATATGGGCCAAAATATTTTCTCAATAGTTTTTCGCATTTTCCGATTTTCCTGATGGTGTCCAAACTGCCACTAAATGTCCTGGTTCATAGATTTTCTCATTGTGTTTTTTGTCATAGTTTCTTTTCATTCTTTCCTGAGTTTTCTCTGTGTTGTTAATGACTACCTGTCTCGTCCTTGCTATTTTATCTAAGTAGTTTTCTATATATTCGTCGTAATCGTCCATGTTACTGTCCGTTGGGATATTCTCGTCGTCTAAGAGGGACATGGGTTCCCTTCCAAACAACAGGAAAAATGGAGAGTAGCCTGTGGTTTCTTGAATCGTGGTATTATACGCGTGGGTGATAAAAGGGAGGATTTCATCCCAGTTCTTTTGGTCTGTGTTCACATACATGCTGATCATATTGATTAAAGTTCTATTTAGCCGTTCCGTTAGTCCGTTAGTCTGGGGGTGGTAGCTCGTTGTGAAGCAGTGTTTCACTTTGCACATTTTCATTACCTCCTTCATCAAATTGCTAGTGAATTGTGAACCTCTATCGCTAATAAGAAATCTTGGGGCCCCGTGACGTAAAATAATATGTTCGATTAAAAATGTAGAGACTTCTTTCACGTTTGCTTCTGATACTGCCTTTGTTTCAGCATACTTGGTATAATAATCAGTCAACACAATTATCCACTTCCTTCTTCTTTTCGTTGATGGCAAGGGGCCAACAAAGTCAATTCCGATTCTTTCAAAAGGGTATTTAGCTGGGGGAATAGGTTGTAGAAGTCCAGAAGGCAAGTGATTTGAACCTTTCCGACTTTGGCAAAGATGGCACGTCTTTACAAATTCTGAAACATCTTTCAACATGGAAGGCCAATAGTATTTATTCTTCAATCGGTAAGTGGTTCTGGCGACGCCCAGATGGCCATTCAGCATATGGTTGTGGTATTCACTCATGACTTCCTTCCTTCTCTTCTTTGGCACTACCAGCAACCATGCCCTACCTTCAGGATTTGGATTTTTCTTGTAGAGACACCCATTTTCTTCTTTGAAGTTCTGTGTAATTGAACGCTTGTTTCCACTAAGGTTCTCCTTAATATTCTCAATAAAATCATCCTTTTCGTCTATTATTTGATTCAGAAATAGTCTTTCATAATCTTCGTCCCATTCGTTTTCAGGTAAGGGTCCTCTAGATAGACCATCAGCGTCCAGATGTTTTTTACCCGATTTATGTATGATTTCGAAATTATATTCCTGAATCTTCAGTGCCCATCGTGCTAATCGGCCGGTCGGATCTTTCAGATTCTTAAGCCAGCATAGTGCGTGATGATCAGTTACGATTTTGAAGTGCCTTCCATATAGGTAGGGTCGTAACTTGGACATTGACCACACAACAGCTAGACATTCTTTTTCGGTAGTCGAATAATTTTGCTCAGGTTTGCTCAGTGTTCGACTTAAATATGAGATAACTTTTTCTTTATCGCCGAACTTTTGGACTAATGTTGCACCCAGGCCGATGTTAGATGCGTCAGTATGAATGTAAGTAATTGCATTCGGGTCAAAGTGCCCTAAGATTGGAGGATTTATCAATGCTACTTTAAGGGTTTGAAATGCTTTCTCTTGATTTTCTGTCCAGGTAAAAGGTACATTCTTTTTTATAAGACTGGTTAATGGATCGGCAATTTTTGAAAAACCTTTGATAAATTTTCTATAATATGAGCACATTCCTAAAAATGATTGAACTTCTTTTATCTTTTTGGGCCGAGGAAAATCTCTAATAGCCTTGATATTATGCTCCGCTGGTTTTATACCATGTTGATTAGTTATATGGCCAAGAATCTCCAGTTCTTCGAAAGCAAATTGGCATTTTTTGTTGTTCAATTTTAAATTAGCCTCGCGAAAACATTTTAAAACAGCTTCTATTCTTTTGAGATGTGTTGAAAAATCCGAGCTATAAATGATTACGTCATCTAGATAACATAAGCAAATTTGCCATCTAAGATTACCAAGCATATTTTCCATGTTCCTCTCAAATGTAGCAGGGGCATTGCATAGACCAAAGGGCATTACGTTGAACTCATATAGGCCATGTGCTGTAGTGAAGGCTGTCTTTTCTTTATCTTTCTCCTCAACCTCTACTTGCCAATATCCTGATTTAAGGTCAATTGCTGAAAAGTATTTGGATCCTTGAAGTGTATCCAATACTTCATCAATTCTGGGAATTGTGTAAACATCCTTCACTGTTACATCATTCAATTTTCTGTAGTCAACGCAAAATCTGTACTTACCATCTCGCTTCTTGACCAAGATTACAGGGAAGGACCATGGACTCGAGGATGGTCTAATTATGCCGTCTCTGAGCATTTCATCAATTTGTTCTTTTATGATTTCTCGCTCTTTCGCGCTCACCCTATACGGCTTGTGTTTGATCGGTTTCGCGCCTTCTGTATCGATTCGATGTTTCGCTAAGTTGGATCTTCCTAATCCCGACGAAAACAAATCCTCGTACCTTTCCAAAACTTGTTTCAATTGCTCCTTTTCCGTATATGCTAAATTTTCGTTTATCTGAAATTGGGGTTCTTCATGCTCTTTTTGTTCACTTTCTTCCATAAGATTCACTTCGGCTGGCTGGCTTCCAAAGCACAATGTTTGGTTTTTTAATATTTTTAATGGTCGAGGGTAAGGGTTTGTTATCCAGATATATGTTTCCTTATTCACAACATTTATTAAGCTTCTCGCTAGTCGAAGTCCATTTGTTTGAAACATTTTATGGTTCTCCTCGATGATGTATTCGCCATCCTCTGCTTCTACAAATGCATTAATCAATTTAATAGAAAGTTCTGGTATAATGGCATCCTTTGCACTTTTTATTTTCTTCTGTTGATATTTGATTACGTCACGATTTTCTGTCAAGTCATATTTGATTATTTCACGCTGACAATCAATTTTTGCGTTCATTTTCTTAAGAAAATCACGTCCAAGTATAAATATTCGCAAATGTGTTCTCATTATCACAAATTGATGTGTAATTGTTTTGTCATCAAATTTTATATTTAAAATAATATTTCCTACGATATCTAATTCTTTGCCATCGGGTCCGGAGCACATTTTATCAGGATTTATTATTTCAAGACCTGTGTTAAGAGCTGTACTAAGGTCGACCACTGAAAGATCGGCGCCTGTATCAATCAAAGCTTCGCAGATACCGATTCTATCCACGTTAATGTTCATTTTATATTTGGGGTCTAACTTTTTAATTCCATTTATGGTCGACTTGCTTTGATTGACGGACTCAGGCGCGATGTTTAGTTTAAATCTTCTAATGCAGCATATCTATTCCTTGTAGGGATACTCGAGTACGGGCTATTACTTACGTCAGAGTAGAGCAGAGGTCTCGACTTCTGAGTTCCATTATCCATTCGGATTTCTTCTTCGACCTTGTCTTGTGTAACTATGGGGTCCTCTTCCACAATTCTTACAAACCTGACTCTGCAATACCGCGCTACGTGTCCTGGCTTGTTACACTTGAAACATATTGGTCTCCCGTCTTCTGTCCTATTCCTATTTGAATTTGGATTCTTATTGTATGTTTTACTTGGGTAGACCGGTTTTGGCTCAGGATTGGGAGTGTAAGATCGTCTAGGGGCAGATACCTGGGGCAGAGGCTTGTTCTGGTAATACCTCGGAGTGGGGGCCTGGGGCTTGGAGGTGTTCTGGTAGTACCTCGGAGCGGGGGCCTGGGGCTTGGAGGTGTTCTGATATGGTCTTCTGAACGACGTAGCATTCTTCCATTGCTCTTGATGATGGGGACGAGGAGAGCGTGGTCCATTATAAAGAGCTTTTGATTTTTCTGCACGTTCTTGGTAATTCTTTTCGAACAAATCCAGCTTTTTACAAATTTCTAGAAGTTCATTGGTATTTTTAGGAGGGTTTAGGTGAAGGGCAAAAGAGTATTCTTTCTTTAACCCTCCAATAACCCAGTTTATTTTAGTCTCTTCTTCCATTTGGGGGTCGACCTTGTTGCACAGTACAAGGATATCCTCTGCGAACCTGATTGCAGGTTCATTCCACTGTTGTATTCTGTTTAATCTCATCCTCATTTCTTCTTTGTTGGCGTCTGAGGCAAAATCCTCAATTAGGCGGCTCTTGAAATTTTCCCAGCTGGTGAAACTTACTTTGTGTAGGTTCAGCCAGGTTTTGGCGCTACCAATCATATTCATGGCAGCATAACGGGAGATAATGTAGTCTGCCCAATGGTACAGGAAGCCAATTTCTTCAAGAGATTCAATCCATGGGCGAGGGTCTTCTGTTCCATCATACTTGGGGATGTCGATGTTGGGATTCAGGACAACTGGGTCGGAACTAGCATCTCTACCAATTGTTGCACCAGGTTGCGGCTTGGCAGACTCTTCAGCCTTGATTCTCTCCTGTGCTGGGTCTTGCATCTTACCAGAGCGTGTTTCAACCATCCTACAAATTTATAAAAGGGAATAATGAGATAAGTCTACTTTATGTAGCCACCAGAATCCTTCCTTTATTTTCTCACATCAAAGAGAGCAGTGAAGTCACAGTGTACCTAAATACAAATGATGATAATCTAAAAATAATCTGTTTTAAATAAATATCATAGAATATAAAAATAAATAAATATATAATTTAAATTTCAAATATATTAAAAATAATATAATAAATACGCCATTAATCATGATGTAACAATATAGAGGTAACCCTGACATATATACATACTGTACATAATGTATTAATAGCGTATAATACTGCAGCAGGAGATATATCGACGCATTGTTACGTAATGCTAGCTATTAAATACCTCCTTGTTGTTTATAATCCCCGCTGGACCAGGCGCGGAGGGTTCGTGTGTATTGAATTCCAACACCCGCTAGTTTGTCTTGAAGCCCGATTTTGTCGGAACTTGGATGAGCCAAAAAGACCGAAGTGCCCTACAGTTTCCTGGCGTCGACTGGTCGCTCTTAGTAATGACCTCAGGAGCTGAATTATAGAAGACACCAGTTCAGGACATTAATAGTTGATTGACAGCAGTTTTTTCATTATTATCCCTAGCACACGTGGTACAGGCCATGGTAATCATGGTGGGTAGAAGTTAGTGACTGCTTTTACTGTAAGTCCACCACATGTCTAAACATGTGAAAATCAGTTCGAGTTTGCACTTACAAATGTGCCAGAGCCCCGTTTGGTTACTTGTACTCGCTGGTGGGGTTGAACTTTTGCAAGAATCGGGGGCCATTGGAGCATTTTTGACATCAGTAAAAATGTCAATAATGGACTTCAGTTTCACTAGGAAAAAACGCAGCCGATGTGTTGAAGGAAGGTTTCACTGACAGCGCTTACTTGACATTCTACGTCGTTCTTTGTGTTCGATGACAGCTCTTTTGGAAAGTTGGTATTCAAGGACATATTAAAACCAATATACCTACCCTTTATAGAAATTTAAAAAGAAATAATTACAAAATATTTGCATAGCAAGGCAACTAATATTGACAAAATCTTTAATGAAGAAAATATTTTGTTCACACAATGAGATTCACTGAAGTTAAGGCGTCAGAACCGAACGGCTGTATTCTAGTTGCCCCCGGCAGATAGAAAATTTATTCCTTTTAAATTGACTTTCATTATCAGATTACTTCCGTGTAATAAAAACTTATCTTAGTTAAAAGATGTATTTTATTCGTTTTAGAGTTTGTCATCAACAGCTTCACTAAAATGTACTGATGTCATTTAAAAAGTTTTTTTACTCCGTTTTGCTCAAGGGATTTACTTAGTCTTCTGCTACACTAATTGATAACTTTAAATATTTTCATGGAATCGATTCCGTGCAAATGAATCAACGTCGAAAGAAATGTGTGAACGAACGCAGCGAGTTTAACAGAAGATTGGTAAAAAAATTAGCAGAAGATAAAATACCCGCGACACCAACGTTTTCTATAAAGTTGAGTTAATCCTATTCACATACGCTTCAGGATTTGCATAGAGCCATCGACATCCTGTCCGATAGGTGACACATTTGTCCCCTATTCTATCAGTCTGTCGTCACCCTGCTCGCTTTGATTTATCTGCTCAAGCGATCAAACTTCCCAGTACGACCGAATCTCCTTTGAACTCTACCTCCCCACTGTCTTTAACCAAACCCCGGCTCTAATTTTAGCCGGCGTGCCCTTCTCCCTCCCTACTGGGGACAAAGGTCAGACCTTTCCTGTTCCCTGTTTTCCTGTTGTGAAGTTATGTGGTTGTCACGGCTATCTCTGTCAGCCTTCCTTCAGCTTCATTATTTCCACAAGCAAGTTACCGTAATTACCGCCAGGAGTATTGTGGGCAAATTCCATCTCCAAGATGTGAGCGGCGCAAAGAGAACTTCTGACACATGAGGTATTTTGTTTTATTACCTCCCTCCCACCAAGCCATATGCAAATAGGGCCTGACAGTTGCATACCCGACTTACACAGTGGGTTCAGGTATACAGCCGCTATTGAGGTCTTCTTCTCAATATAGATTGGTGTCTCTCTTTACCTTGAGAGACAACCTAGTGTTTTAGTCCAGCTACTTGACCAGCTCCGCAACTCCAAAGGAAGATGCTTTCAAGGAGGATTACCAAACGTCCAAAAACTTATCTAGAAACTCATTTTTATCAAAAAACACGGTCAATTTATACATTCAAAGAAATTTACATAATTTATACATTAGAAGAAATTTACACATTTTTTCCTCTCTTAGTTTTTAAGTTACAAATTTACATAAAAATAAAGTTGACTACTCTAGTAGTCGCAACAGCCGCCTTATTGGGAAAATGGCAAAAAAGCACTTCTGGTTAGCCCAAATGTGAAATTCATTCAATATATTTTCTCTCTGCCACAATCAACATTTGCTGCGATAAAACTGCTGTCCTGATGGATCCAAAATAATCTATTTTGTGTCTTATTCAAAATAATTTAAAATTATATTAACATCGCCAACATAAATGAGGCATTTTGCTAGAACTCCCTATGTTGTACCTTCTTCTGCAGAGATAAAATTTGCATACGAGCGAGTCGCAGCACTCCCAGAAGAACCCCTCGGGAAACCACCTCAGCCGATGTATTAAAACCTAATGGAGTTCGTCTGTTGAGAATATTCAACAACACAAATCAATTCACTGACTCTATGCGAGCTCCTTTTCGAAAAGGGATTGCAATGTCTAACATTGATTACTCCGCAGACGAACTATTTGGCTTATATAGCTTCTCTCTCTCTTGAGGTAACCTGGATTCCTGGAGCGTACTGTCTTATAGAGCTATTTAGACGTTATATTTGAACATCAAGAAATATTAATATAATTATGAAAAAATAATGGACGAGAGAATATATATAATATAATTTAGAAATGAAAGATCTAATAATATCGTTTATTTAACTTTTATATATAAATATTTGTGAATATTTACATAGATATCAGGTTTAATATTTCAATATCTCTCTATTTCATTTAATCTATTTAAAATTTATATTTTTATTTAAACTTATTTATTAAAGAAATATCCTCTGAAGTAGATTTAAAGAAAGGATATTAAAATAGGAGAATATTTCTCGCTCTCAATTTATATTTGGATGTCAAAAAAGTGTTTTATTTAAAAAATGAATTAATTTGAGAATTACTACATGGAGTTAAGGTCTCCGTATTTAACTGATGCGGTTTAACCGGGTTCGGATATAAGGGAGCCGTCAAGCTTGAAAACCTTGTAGAAAATATTCAGTTTTGTGGATTCTCACCGTGTTGTTGTCTTCACAGAATATCTGGTGTGTATATCTCGGCTACTGTGATGGCCAACTTGTCAAAATTATCTAAAGAGACAAAGGTAGCCTCTCCCGTCAAAATAGACGTTAAAACTAGATGCCACCTATGGCCCACCCTTGTCAAATTATGTCACTGAAAGATGCCACAAACATGTCGCAAAAACATACGCAATAATACCTTTAATATAAAATGGATCAAGTATACCAATGCGTCCCCAGATCTACTGTCTTTAAGAAATCTGATTGAGAAAGTACACTAATCTTTGGAATGATTAACTTGAGAAATGTTAATAAATAACATCTGCAATCAACCTGTAATACGCAGTAAGTTTTAACAAGAAGTAAAAATATACAAGATCTGTACAAGAAGTATACAAATTAGATCTAGGTGACGCAGAGTAAATGGTACGTTTTTATACTTCACCAAACGATGTATCCAAGTAACCAATGGGTCCGCGGGGGTATACTCCCTTCTCCTTGCGAGGCGCACATTTCCCCCAATTCCACACACACACACACACACACACATATATATATATCACATTCTACAATATTAATGTATTTGCTGCTGAAAGCAAAAGATAACATTTCGTTCGTCTTCTTCATAATTCGGTTTGCACATGTGAAGGAAGACAATCCATCTTCATTACAGAAGAACATGGAAATAAACACCAAACAACTCCCAATTTAACAACAAAAACATAATTACGTATTCAAAAGTTGCTTAGATCGTCGTTACAGACGATAGTTTAGAATTAGGGGAGACATCGATCGTCTGCTGGTAATCCTCTTCTTAATTAGTGACCAGACGACATGTTTGTTGGTTCCCTATTGGCTGTCTGAGACGTCGAGTATGTAATTATAGGTTGTTTAGTCACGTGGTTTCATCATCACAGAGGATAAAAAACAGAGGAAAAAAAAACAAATTTTACCAATTTTATTTACATTTTGAGATCTTAGGCTAATTTAAAATTCTTCTGAGAAAACACAAAAATAAAAAAGCAATATGCAAATTAGAATTTTATCGACCCCAACACCCCAACAATATTCAAATTGCCTCAACTGTTCCTCTCTTGTTTTAGAGGAAAAACTTTAGGATCCACACGATGGCACTTGCTTGGATCACATGATCAAACCTGCGCGAGGATGTGAATCATGCAAATTCTGCTCGGTCTATTTGCATATTATTGACGTCTTTGGGACAGGCGGCGGTAAAAGCTATAGCCAAATAAAGCCAATGAAATAAATTACCGAACCTCTCCGATAAAGCCATAAAAGGCCAATGAAACAAACCAACAAACACCTCCATTACAACCAAACAGAAAAAACGAACAATCAATCAAACCAATACGAAAAAGCAGAGATTCAACGAAACCAACCAACGAACCAAGAAGAACCAAGGAAACGAGCAGAACTAAGGAAACAAGCAGAACCAACGAAACAAGCATAACCAAGGAAACAAGCAGAACCAAGGAAACAAGCAGAACCAAGGAAACAAGCATAACCAAGGAAACAAGCAGTACCAAGGAAACAAGCAGAACCGAGGAAACAAGCAGAACCAAGGAAACAAGCAGAACCAACGAAACAAGCAGAACCAAGGAAACAAGCAGAACCAACGAACCAAGCAGAACCAAGGAAACAAGTCACCAAATCAGTTATAATCCAATCCTAAGTCCAATTACTGTAGAAATTGTCCAACCCAATTATTTCTCCTCCTGAGGGGAATTGTCCACGTGTTACATTAATGCTGCATTCTACGACTCTATTGGCTCGTTTAATAAATAAGAGAGATACAAAGACGAGAATTACAAAATAATTTATCTTAATAACCACACATGTATACCCAGCCTTTCTCTATGTAACATCACATGTTTACATATCTACACGGCACTACATGTTTACATATCTACACGGCACTACATGTTTACATATCTACGCAACACTACATAGTTACATATCTACACGGCACTACATGTTTACATATCTACACAACACTACATGTTTATATATATCTACACGGCACTACATGTTTACATATGTACGCAACATTACATATTTACATATCTGCACAACTCTACATGTCTATATATCTACGCAACATCACATGTTTACACATTAAAAATAAAGAAGGCATCTCCTGACCACGAGCACATGTGCTTTTTAGATGGCAGAGCGCCATCTAGTGGAGCAAAAATAAACTAAACGTTTATTTAGCTTGCTCCGTGATATTTGGCCAACCCAATTTCTTGATAAATCAAGAAAAGCCATCCACGAACGCGTTTCGCGCTGTTGGCGCTCGTCAGCGTGGAGAAGGCTGTAACCAGCACATGTGCTCGTGGTCAGGAGATGCCTTCTTTATTTTTAATATCAACACCTGACCCACTTATCTTTTATTTTTTTTCTATTGTTTTTTCATGTGTTAAGCGTCTTTACGCAAATTTGGCCTTAAATACCCATTTCTTGATTTTTCGGGAAGCCATTGGGACCAAAAATTCTTTTTGGTCGCAGTGGTTACAGCCTTCTCCACGCTGACGAGCGCCAATAGCGCGAAACGCGTTCGTGGATGGCTTTTCTTGATTTATCAAGAAATTGGGTTGGCCAAATATCACGGAGCAAGCTAAATAAACGTTTAGTTTATTTTTGCTCCACTAGATGGCGCTCTGCCATCTAAAAAGCACATGTGCTCGTGGTCAGGAGATGCCTTCTTTATTTTTAATATCAACACCTGACCCACTTATCTTTTATTTTTTTCTATTGTTTTTTCATGTTTACATATCTACGCAACACTACATAGTTACATATCTACACGGCACTACATGTTTACATATGTACGCAACATTACATATTTACATATCTGCACAACTCTACATGTCTACATATCTACGCAACATCACATGTTTACATATGTACGCAACACTACATAGTTACATATCTACACGGCACTACATGTTTACATATCTGTGCAACACTACATATTCACATATCTACACAACATATTTATAAAGAAGAACCAGTTATAACTCAGGAGATACACCGTCAGTCCAGTAGTGTAAGTTGACGAGGCATGTTTGTTGAAAGCTCCAGGTTTATACGGCAAAGTTGGAGAGGATTGGGAAGTTTGTCCGCCCAAGTTATTTCCGCAGTTTCCAAACAAGTTTACTGGGCCCGGCATCAAACTACATTTTGAAATACTTCTGAACATTGATTTATTGGCTTTTGTTATTCCAGTACTTCCTCGGGATGGACTTTTACAATAAAAACAGTTTATTTAAAGTTATCAGGCATCCGAAAATTGTTTTATTGTTTTAATATTAATTAAAACAGCCCCATTAATATTTATAGAGTTAATTGATGTTTAAGGGAGAGAGATATTAAAAACCCAAAAATCGTTCACCAGCCAACGTCCTTCAATGAAACTCAGGGAAACTTCCTGACTAATGATAGATGAAAGTTACAATTGATGAGGAACTTTGATAAGGAACGTGCCGTCAGTACCAATCCTCCAATAAACGATCGATGAATTGATAAATTGTGGCGTCTGGAAGTTTTCCGAAGAGTTTCCAGTTTGTCCGACCCAGCGACAGTGGCTACTGGACCATCCGTAGACGAAGGTCAATCCTTTTCATTCCACTAAAAACTGTTATAAACATATTTTCCATTCGAGAATATCTGGTAATTGTACAGGAAGGAGTTTCTGAAGTAATGTTTGCATCACATCCAAGCTACAAACAATACCCCGAATTCTAGCACCGAGACAATTGGAAAATCTCACTGAAGAAATTATCCCATTTTTTCACATCTCTGACAAATCCCCTGAGGCCTCATCTTAATGTTGAAACATCTTGCAAATTTTGCGAAAGGAGAAATGGGTTTCTATCTTCAAAATTCCAGTGTGATACAATTGACAAAAAATCCGGAATACTAGGTTTGTTATATTTTAAGCATAAATAATTTGTTAATTTTGTAAAGTTAAAAGAAAATTAATATTTTAAAGTGTTGCCTTAAATGTATTAACATTGTACTTATAATTGTTCATAATGTTTTGACACCGTTTGTGCTTAAACAAGGTATTTTTATAATAACAGGACACACTCTAAATCCCTTGATACTCCACGTGAAAGCTTGATGCCTAAAGCCACAATTCAGACTCTTGCAGAGCCAATACTGATGGCTAGGCTATGTGGGTGGATCCATCCTCACCCATCTTTGACATGTTTCACTCAGGATAATGAGGGAAGCAATTGTGATATCAGGAAATTGACGAACTCCTCTCTCAAGGGATTAAAAAACAAATCCCATCCATGGCAACAACATCTTATTCTTTCTTATCTCCACTCAATCACACTAAGGTATCAAGCTTGTAAAGCTTGATACTTTTGATGGTGTCTGCCGGGGAAGAGTAGAGCTCATCAATGGATGAGTCAATACAGTAAATAATATGTCTTGGGGTTGCAGGTTGACACTTAGTACATAGTGGGAAAACCTTGCAACCATTCTGTCATTGTCCGTAGATGACCAGACTGGCAACAACATTTATTTGACTAATAGCGACGAGGAGGTCCGTGTAGTGGATCGTAGAACTATCCTGAGGAATTACCCTACCACAGCCTAGAACTTCCTTAAAACAATTTAAACCAACCTATAACAGCTTATAACCAATCTAGAACAATATGAAACAATAATACAAAAGTTAAACTGTACTGAGATCAGGTTAATAAATTAATAAAAATAAAATGACATCTATCATATCATAATTCTGTCAGCAACTTTTATTTGCTCGATCAGGAGATGAGATTTTATTTTTTATAAATCTAGAACAGCCTAAAACTAATCTAGAACTTCTATAGAACAGTCTAGAACTTCTCTAGAAACGTCTAAGCTAACCTATAACAACATATAATAGCCTAGAAATACCCTTTAAAAACCTAGAAATAACCTAGAAGAACCTAGAACTACCCTAGAACAGCTTAGAACTATCCTTGAAAAGCCTAAATCCACCCTAGAAAAAGCTAGAACTACCCTAGAACTACACCAGAACAACGACCCTAGAACAGCTTATAACTTGGAATAATTACAATTCTTAGCAAAAGGTTGCCATGATACTGTATCCGATATATGGATTCAGATGTGAACAGGACTCGGCCAGGCAAGGCTAGCACTGGAATATTCGTATATTCCCAGTGTTGCCAATTTGTTAAGGAGCCGGGGAATTTGTGTAAAGCTTGTAAAGAGGGAATTTGATAATTTAATCAGGAAATGTTGAGAATTGGACTTTACAAATGGCGCCGAGATTTTAGTAATTAGAGAGCGTTCCTTTGTGGCCTTTGAAAGCTCCTTTATGGAGAGGATCTTAAAGCCTTTGTCACACAAACAGAAAGGAATTCTTTTTGATCATTGGTATTTTTCTTTGACGACGATATATTATAAGAAATTAAAGACTAAAATAAAAAATATATTTCAAAAGTTTTAGAAGAAAGTTAATTAATCTGAAGATTGTCTGAAATTAATTTCTCAAATTGATTTCTCTACGAGAAATTTATCGCACACCATGAATATTGATGCCAGTCTATCCATCACACTCGGGCTGATATTTAAATGTCAACAAAATTAATCTCAATTTTTAATTTTTAATTTCCAACAATTCGGTGATTTTAATTTTCTAATAGTTTAATATCTTTTATCCCCAACAATGTTATGTAACTGTTGTATAATTGGTGATCATAGGTATATATATCAATGACCCGGGCAACGCCCGTGTTTTACCCGATTGAATGTTTTTATTCAAATACTATTTGTTACAATTATAAATTGGAGCCGTGGATGTCACTCTTGTGAAACGTCCCGCTCCAAACTTTACATGTACATTAGGTCAGCTGGTATTACCCCTCATTTTCACCGCTAGAGGCGCGAGCGAATTGACTTTTTGTAAATATACATAATTATAAAGATAGAAGCTTCTATAGAAGATAATGATCATAATGATGATGCGCGCGCATCCGTGACAGCGGCCGATGAGGAATTGAGGAAAGACGGTCGTGACTATATATATTAATAATAATAATAATATACTAATAATAATAATTATTATTATCATTAGATAATGATCATAATGATGATGCGCGCGCATCCGTGACAGCGATGAGGAATTGAGGAAAGACGGTCGTGACTATATATGTTGATAATAAAATAATAATAATAATATAATAATTATTATTATTATTATTATCATTAGATAATGATAATGATCATAATGATGATGCGCGCGCATCCGTGACAGCGATGAGGAAAGACGGTCGTGACTATATATGTTGATCAATAAATTACATAAGGACGACATATTTTCTATACAGTCATTTATGGATAAATCTATTTACAATAATAATAACTGATGTATCCAATTCCAGCATTCTAGAATTGAATGCATCCAATTCTAGTATTCTAGCATTGAGAATATTCAGTCCCAGCATTCTAGCATTGAATGTATCTAAAGCGAACATTCTGGCATTGGATATATTTAAATCCAGCATTCTAGCATTGAATGTATCTAAGGCGAGCATTCAAGCATTGAGAATATTCAGTTCCAGCATTCTGGCATTGGATATATTTAATTCCAGAATTCTAGCTTTGAATGCATCCGATTCTAGCATTGAGAATATTCAGTCCCAGCATTCTGGCATTAAATGTATCTAAAGCGAGCATTCTGGCATTGGATATATTTAATTCCAGAATTCTAGCTTTGAATGCATCCAATTCTAGCATTCTAGCATTGAGAATATTCAGTCCCAGCATTCTGGCATTGAATGTATCTAAAGCGAGCATTCTGGCATTGGATATATTTAATTCTAGCATTCTAGCATTGAGAACATTCAGTCCCAGCATTCAAGAATTGAGTATATTCAGTCCCAGCATTATAGCATTGAATGCATCCAATTCCAGAATTCTAGCACTGAATATTTCCAGTTACAGTATTCTAGCCTTGAATGTATCCAACATTCCAGCATTCAATGCATCCAATTCCTAAATTTCATTATTAATTTAATCCAAGTTATTCCTCCATACACATCAACTGTTCCATATCTACATATCTCTCAGTAGAACTTTCAAATTTATAAATTCAATTTAAACGGTGAATTGGTTAAATAAAAATGAACAATAGATTTAATACTGGTTCACCTTCGTGCGACATTCATACAGGTAAAACAACACGCAATAGGAAAACATATTATAATTTTAAACAATACAGTGAAAGTGTATTTGCAATTCTATAATCACTCTATGTACAACAATGGATTATAAATTATACTTCCTATTGATATAGTTAAGAATTATACTACAAATAACATAGACCATAATTTCAAAACTTATAAAAACAATACAGTGTTATAGCACTGTGTGATGAAGTGAATTTAACAATCCAATAAACTGCCAGACAACCATCAATCGCTGCATAGTTCCCGGCGTCTTATTAAAATAGTTTATTTTGGCCTCGTCTGCTTCACTATTCTGGGTGACCAAACTATTTCTCAACTTTAATGTTCTCTGTGATAAAAATAATTTGACAGAACACTAAAAGATGTCAAAATTAATCGAATTTATTATTAATATTATATATGGGGAGATAAAATCATAAATTATTATGAGGAATATATATTAAAATACAAATTTAGGAAAAAGTGGCAAATTAATTGGTACAAATTTATTCAATCCGTTAGTTAATTAATAGGAATATAGATTTGTGGCCAAATTAAGAGTTAATTATGCATTAATGCATTCCAGTTCTAGCGAATCACATGGCGGTGAACTCTATTCACTTCAATTTATAGAATTCAGAACACCGTCTTCAGCATTAATAATTTGCGAATGTTCTCAATATCGTTTGGGCAGTTTTATTTATAATAATTTTACCTACATTACATATACTTACTATTACATATATATTTCAAGACGCGAGACATCTACTTCTGGAGTGCCCAATTTTTCCGGGATTTTAGGGAAAATAGATTTGGTCGTATTGAACAGCTTGATGAATTTGTAGACAAAAAAGAAAAGTATAAAAATTTTGATCAATTTTGTAAATACATATACAACTTTCTCTTGAATTGGAAAAAAGAGAAGGAATCTTAGAAAAAAAAAAGAACTGCGATGCTTGCTCTGTGTGTTTTGCTTTGTTTTTGTTTTTCTCTTTGGACAATTTTCTTTAGTTAATTTATGTAAAATAATGAATTGAACAGGATTGTATATAGCCGAATTGCTGTAATGCAGTGAAAGGTATTGACGCAAATATCCCTGAGTTTGGGATATCGCGTTTCATGATGTTAATAAAGTAACCTAATAAAGTAACCTAATTACATATATATTTATGTAATTTTAATGTATCTTTGCGTCAAATTAAAATGCAATGTAATAATAAATTGAAAGCTTAAAACATCGATAAATTCATAAGAGAATTTCAGCCATTTAAAATTGGAATTAAAACGCCGCGAATTTTCTGTCTGAGCTATTCGGCTGTCAGCCTAGATATGTAAATAGAAAATTTCCTGAAAATATTTCTGACAAAAGCAACATAAACACAATTTAATAAATATTATTCCTATCACAATATATTTATTCTTCCTATGAATTTATCTTTTTTTTACTCAACACGTATTTGAATATTTCAAAGGATATCGTGATTGTGTTTAAATATACGTATATGTATATAATATTAATAAAAGACAAGTCGCTGAGGGAAAAGTTTCTTTTTTATGTATAACGGCAATACAAGTTTTCAACAGCCCTTTGACCGGTGTAACTACGCTACTGAAGTTTTTCGAATCTAATCCATATATATACAGGGTGATCCAAAAGTCCCGCACAACTTTAAAAATTAATAACTCCGCGAATATTTGCGTTGGAGCAATGCGGTAAACACCATTGTGTTCAGGGTGCAATGGGATTTTTTATGGCAAATAATGAAAAAATCGAAATTGATTTTAGTTACAATTTTATTCACCAGATGGCACTCTACCAGATTCAGATATTCAGCGGCCAAATTGTTTGATAAATTGAAAAATATAATTGAACGACACGTATTTTTCCTTTTTGAATACCAGGAAAGAACCCTAATAATATCAAATAACAAATTAATAAAACACCACTTCGCCAAAAGTATGAAGAATTGGTTAACGATTTTCAAATACAATCAGAGATATGTAAAATAGGCAAATGCAAATTAAAACATGTAGCAAAAATATTTATATTTTATATGGGGTTTTGTGAAATAGATTGAATGTTTGAAAAATACTGCTGATATCGATACACGAATTTTTGATATGTTAATATAGTACCAAAAATTATGATGGCACTACTAATAGGATTTCTTGCTATAAGAAATGTGTAGTTTCTTGACTAATTGGAGACCCTTGACTATTTAACTGGATATTTGTCATGATCCAACAAATGAAATATAGAGGGGAGTGACAAAATATATTTGTCGTACTTTATTCTAAATATCCTATGGGCTTGTCAAATGTTATCATTGTTTATTATACTGCACACAATTTTAAAAAATGTTTCCCCTCAAATAAAAATAATTTTTAAATCGACCTTTTGCGTTGAAAAACGTGGTAGTAAAATCATTTTGTATTAGTTTTTTTCACAAAATTTCTAAAGTTATTGATATACAGAAAATATTCCTTATGCTATTTCTTCTAATGAGCGAAAAGCGAAAACTAAACATAAGGGGAAAAATTGTGTGTACCAGTGTTATTCGAGAAGTTATAACACTCTGGTTTGCACGACATAATATGTGAGCAAATGACAAACAAAAAATTACTGTTCACAAATAAAAAAAGATAGTCAAGATGTGAGGACAGCATTTATTATCCCCATATCCCAACACAAAGAGCTGCAAAATATTGGTAGATAATATAATACATGGCGGCTTATATAACACATGAGGTAACTGCCTTCTCTCTTGTATTAGGTCACAATCCTTGCTCAATCTGGCACCCTTCATTCTCAATCACCGCCTGCAGACGATAAATGACAGAATGGACAGCATTAAATAACATATCTGATGAAATTGATAAAACGTGCCATCTGATAGAAGCCTTCAACATGGCCAATGTGGTAGGCCAGCATCGATAAACACACGATTTAATGTACCCCCATAAACAAAAATCGCAAGGCGCAAGTCTGGTGATCTTGGAGGCCACTGGTATATAAAGTGGCGACTTATCACACGATTTTCACAGAACGTATCCTTCAGCAATTGTTCGGCACCTCGGGAGATATGAGGAGGTCCTCCATCTTTCATGAATGTTATTTCGCTTAGTGCTTTTGCCCTGCAATATGGGAATACCCTTTTCTCTCAAAAGTTGGACATAACGTTCATCAGTTACAAAAACGGTTTTAAAAGTTCTTCCATTGATTTTTCAAAGAAAAATGGCCCAATAATAAAAGAAGTGAACCCACACAAAACTGTAACTCTAGGCTGGTAAAGTGGCATTTCTGTAAAAATCCTAGGGTTGTCTGTTGCCCAAATGCGGCTGTTTTGAATGTTATATTCTCCGTTTAGAGAAAAGTGAGCATCATCTGTCCACAGTTTTCATCAATATCAATTCGCCGGAAAACCCATGCAGCGAATTCTTGACGCATCTCAAAATCGCCAACTTTCAGCTCGTGAAATCTTTGAATTTTGTATGGGTACACACAATAGAGACATTAAGTGAAGCGTCTTCGGATATCACAATCATACTCGGCGAATTTAACGCCAAAAGTTCAATTTGGGGATCACCTGTCCTGGATAACAAAAGTCAGCAGGTTGAGGACATGCTAACAGACCTCGACCTTACACCGTTAAATAACGGAGAGAACACCTATCTAAGTCCACAGGCACAGAATCCGCAATAGACATCACAGCGATAAATTACAACATAGCACCCACAACACAATGGAAAATCATGAGAGGTGCAATCAGTGACCACAGACCAATTTAACAACCCTAAACTTCAAAATTGAGAACGTCCATTAGAATAAAAGAACATGGAACTTTAGGAAAGCTGACTTGAAAAAAAAAATTCACAGAAAAACTTGAAGAACTGTGCAACGAAAAATTGAATTACAGAACGCTTGACAAAAACTTGGAAAAATTCTCTTCGAACATTTCAAAATCTGCAAAAGCATCGATACCTAGAGGTAGACGTAAAGACCTGTGGATACCTTACTGGAAGGACCACAACATCGAGGCAGTGATTTCAGAGAGAGAGACAATATCAATGAACTTCTTAAAAAAATAAAACAGAAGAAAACAGAAAGAACTCATTGAAATTAGTCACAAAATAGAACAAGAAATTTGGATATGCAAACAAAAAAAATGGCAGAATTCTGCGAAAAAATGGATCCAAGAAAGGACAGCCAACACTGGAATATGATTAGAGTGTTAGAGAACAATCAACACCAATACCAATCCTCCAATACTCTAACCGATATGAATAGAACAGCGCGAACGAGAACAAACAGATGGCTGACATAATTGCTGAATATCTTTCAAGCACTTCCATACTCAACTATACGAATGAAGACAGGACTCTAAAAATAATATAAACCAGTTAGTTAAACAAGCAAGAAACTTCCATCAACAAGATATTTTCTCGAGAGACTTCACACTGAATGAGCTAAACTTATCAATAAAAAAATCCAAGAGGTCACCAAGAGAAAATCTAATCTTTGGTTAAATGATCAAACACTTTGAAGACAAAGCTAATAATCAACTCCTACGAATACTGAACATTTCATGGCAAACTGGTAAACTACCAAAGAATTGGAAGATATCAATTATAGTGCCAATACTGAAGCCAAACAAAGATGCCAAGGAATACAAGAACTATCGGCCAATTGCTCTCACCAGCAAACTTTGTAAAATATCAGAACGAATTATCCACTCTAGGCTCAGTCTGGCTCACTAACAATAATAAAATAAACCTCTACCAAAGTGCCTATAGATCCCAGCACTGTACGACTGATCAACTGCTTTACTTCTGTCAATCAATAATAGATTCTTTCCAGGAAAAACCGCCAAAGAAGACCACGGCTATATTCCTTGATATGACCTCAGCTTTTGATCGAGTGTGGAGGGAGAAATTACGTGAAAAGCTGCACAACATCGGAGTAAGAGAAAAACCTTAATCTGGATTGCAGACTTCTTAAGGGGAAGAAAGTTAAAGGTTCGGGTCAATGGAGAATTTTCCAAGGAAGGAAGAACATGGGCTGGTGTAACTCAGGGATCTGTGCTCAGTCCTCTACTCTATCTGCTATATATTAACGACATCTATCCTTACCTCACTGAAGACACAAAGGTTGTCTGTTATGCAGATGATATAGCCATATGGCACACAAGTAGCAGCATAGAAAAATCGTAAAAAATACTGAACACATCAATGAGAGGACTGGAGAAGTGGGCAATGGAACTCCAAATGACCATAAACCCAATAAAACCAAACCTATGCGTCTTCTCCACTCACAGGGAAAAAGGCATAAATATAACAAAAAAATAAGCATAAACAAACAAATGATTGATAAAATTAGAAATCCATAATACCTAGGTGTGATACTGCAGTCCTGGATCTTTCCAGATTTTTAGTCGGTCTCTTCCTTTTCTAACAACTCCTTCAATATGCTTACTGGAGTTGATTTCTGGATCCAGGGTGTAGCCGAGTTATTTAGGATGTTTATTATATTGCAATTGTTGTTCTTTCAGAATAATATTTGGTCTTATTTTGTATAGTTTCTTATCGGTAGTAAAAAGACAGGTTTCAGATTTTTGGGGATTAAATTCTAATTTATGTTTATTAGCAAATTTTTCTAGGTGGAGAAGAGTCTTGTTAAATCTCTTTCAGCTTTTTTCCAGTTAGTGCTGCTGCTCCATAGAATAATGTCATCAGCGAAAAGTCCAATATTGGTTTTATGTGAAATTTATTTTTCTATGCCTGCAATAAATAGGGTGAAGAGAGTTGGGCTAAGGACTGATCATTGTGGTAATCCTTGGTACAATTTGAAGGTTTTAGATAGAGTTCCATTATATTTGATCCTGATTTATATATTTTTAAGAGAATCATTTATCCAAGTGATAGCTTTTCCATCAATTTTGAAATGTTTGTATAATTTTGTAATTAACTTGTTTTTCCATACCCCCCTTATCAAAAGCTTGTGTAAGGTCTAAAAAGCAGCTATGGTGTGGTTAGTTGGTTTTTCGTTTTGTGCATCTTTTACCTTTTGTGTGAATAATAAGAGTTGGTCTATTGTCCCATGTCCTTTCCTAAATCCATATTGTTCTTCTGGTAAGAGATTTCTTGTGTCGGGGTGGTAGGTGAGTCGTCTGAGTATAATTTTTTCCATTAATTTGCAGCAAATATTTGTTAGGGAGATAGGTCGGTAGTTTTTTGGGTCATCAGCAGATTGGTCAAGTTTTTTAATGGGAATTATTGGTGCATTTTTACAGTCTTGAGGCAATTTTCCAGTTTTCCAGGAGTTATTGAAAATATTAAGAAGTCTTTCTTTGCCAATTTTGCCCAAGTTTGATATCATTCGGCCATGGATTCCATCTGGCCCAGGAGTCTTGTTTAGGTCAGTGTTTTCTAATGCATAAGCTAGCTCTTTCATATTGATTTTTTTCATGGAAAATATTATGAGTGCTGGTGACATTTTTTACAGTCATGAATAATCTTTCGGGCCTTTTTTCAACCTTGATTTTACTACTTATTTGATATGAATTACCTAAAAGATTGGCAGCAATTTTGTTATTAGTTGCTGGTGTACCATCTGTATTCTTAATCATATTTGTGTTTTCAGTTTGTGGCTGGACTCTGTCAATTTGTTTTGCCCAATTCCAAAGTTTTGTATTTGGGTTTCTTGGGTTCAGGTTTTCACAAGTTTGTTTCCATTTTTCCCTTTTCACATTTACGCATAATCTTTTTTTTATTTTTGCAATCACAATGTTCAGTTCAGTTCTACAATATTTTTGGTTTTGGGTGCACTTTTTTGTAGTTCATTTCTTTTAGTTATAAGTCTTTGAATATTTTTTGCCTGGTGTGTATAATTTGGAATCCATTTCTTAATATTACCTCTTGGTATTGAAACTTTGGCTGCTTTAATAATGGTGTTTTCGAAAGATATCATATTAGCCTTTTTGAAGTTCCAGAATTTTTCTTAATTGAGCTAGTTTTGGTCTTGGTGCTAATTTCTATCAAATTAGGCAAATGATCACTTCCAAAACTTTTTAATATTTTCTATTTGCATTTGTGGAAAATGTCAGGATAGTAAAAACTTATATCAAGGGCTTGTGCAGTATTATAGCTTGTAGGAATGATGGGTAGGATTCCCATCATTTAAGCACATGAAGGCATTGTCGTCAAATATGTTTGATAGTATTTTGCCTCTTGGGTTTGGCGTAGAACATCCCCATAGTTGATGTTTGGCATTAAGGTCACCTACAATAATAGTGTTGTCTGTAAGAAATTGAGCCATTGTTCCATCGTCAATAAATGTATTGTTTGGAGGGTGATACATATTATATATGTGGATGGCTTTGTTTTGATTGAGGTAGACTTTGATACCTTGGGCTTCGAGGTCTGATGTGTTTGGAATATTAACGGCTATATCCTCATAGTACAAATTCTTGATTAAAATTTCTAGGCCACGCCCTTCAACAGCATATACAGATGGATCTTCAGACCTTACCCTGAGTAATGGAGGGGCCGGAATTAACATAATACTGCAAGATGGAACAAACATCAAAATCAAAGAAGGAGCAGGACAGATTTCGTCAAACTTCACTTGTGAACTGACAGCTATCTGGAAAGCCCTTGATGTATGCCTTAACCAACCATCCCTGCATCAAGCAGAAGGAATTTTAATATACAGCGACTCCATATCCGCTCTAGAAGAAATTCAGAAGGGCAATACTAAAATCACACAGAAAATACACTCGTTACTTACCCAACTGGAACCATTGGAGAATAACTGCATTCTACAATGAATCCCTGCCCATGCTGGGATCAGGGGTAATGAAATGGCATTCGAATTGGCAAAGGAAGCCAGAAAGTTGAGCCAAAGGAAAGAACAAATGTCATTATTTGACGCTGATTCTTTGTCAAAATACAAGATAATTAAACGAAAAAATAAGAAAATATCAAAATGCGAAATAAACTCTGAGAGAAAAATGACAAAAACTATAACAAGACTTAGAACAAAACACTATAAAGGAATGAAAATACATCCAGATGGCACAAGAACCTATAGGGCATGCAACAATTGTCCTGGTGTGGAACTTACACCTACCCACATATTCTTATAGCCAGCAATGGCCGCAGCCTTGCAAAAATTAGACATAGACCCTGAGAAGCAGCTTTACACACCTAAGATAGTGGACATTGCTGCTGCTGTGATGGAGATACATGGATACATCTGAGGCTCTTTATTGGACACGACAACAACAACGGCATTCCAGAGTAAAATAAATTATCAGAGATAGATACATATTTTTCAAATGAATTAAAATAAATATAATCGATACTGAATGAGAGTTGAATTGAAAATTTTAGAAATTTATTATCTTCGGAAACAAACCGTATCTAAAATATCAATTTTCTTTTTGCTACATGTTTTAATTTGCATTTACCTATTTTACATATCTCTGATTGTATTTGAAAATCGTTAACCAATTCTTCATACTTTTGGCGAAGTGGTGTTTTATTAATTTGTTATTTGATATTATTAGGGTTCTTTCCTGGTATTCAAAAAGGAAAAATACATGCCGATCAGTTATATTTTTCAATTTATCAAACAATTTGGCCGCTGAATCTCTGATTCTGGTAGAGCGCCATCTGGCGAATAAAATTGTAACTAAAATCAATTTCGAATTTTTCATTATTTGCCATAAAAAATCCCATTGCATCCTGAACACAATGGTGTTTACCGCATTGCTCTAGCGCAAATATTCGCGGAGTTATTAATTTTTAAAATAGTGCGGGACTTTTGGATCACCCTGTATATATACAAAGAAGCAGGAAATTAGGCACATATATATATTACATGGTTTACTACGTTGCTGTTTATTTAGTTAAACTTATCGTAAAGATAGAGGCTGCCTGGCCGGCATTCATAGTTCTATGAAAAATAGACACTTCGGCCAGTTAGAGTTTTTTTATTTTTCTTAACGTTTCCACAAAAATCTTTTGTCTTCGTCAGGAGAAGTGTACAAGCCATGTGCTTTATTTTTATTTACTTCTCCTGACGAAGACAAAATATTTTTGTCGAAACGTTGAGAAAATAAAAACTCTAATTGGCCGAAGTGTCTATTTTTCATAGAAATTAGTTAAATTTGTTCTCTAAATTATAAAAGTGACAGAGGACGGATTTCACAGAGAGAAAAACATCTTTTCCTTTTAATAATTGCATTGAGAATCATAACTACCGCTCACATGATCATTTTAGACCGCCATCTAGTGGAACAAAAATCAATTAAACGTTTAAATAACTTGTTCTTATACCCTCGTAGAGGTTGTTATGAATTAGTACCCCAATATACTGATGAGGGGCATAGTCCTAAAGCTTGGTAAACAGGGAGACCTTTCTACCCGAATTTACCAAAGTTGGTGTCGTGGCTTTTTTCAAGTGATTCGAATTTTTGTTTTTCAGAAATATCAAATAAATATATGTTTCTCATGCAATTAATAAATATATTTTAATGCAATCACGAGGTTCCATTTTTGCACATTGTTCTATATGCAAATATAAAACGGCACAAATCTTGTTCTATTTATTTAATTAAATTGCAAATGAAGCAGAAGACTATTAATTACATTAATATAAATAATTAGTTATGAAATATATATATGTTATATATAGATTTATGTAATTAAATGAGATATTAATTATTCGCGCTGGTGAATTTAGATTTTATGAATCCAGATATTATATGATTAAAAATTAATTGCTTTTTGAAAAACAAGCGTTCAATGATATATTCTATATACAAATTCTTGCCTATGGTTATTTTTTAGAATTTGACTCTCTCTTATATAACACCCATTCCATATAAATCTATAAAATATTTATATAAAGAATATTTTATATTTAGAAATTTTTTTTTTATAAAATAGTTGCTAAAAAACACACACGCCTTATAAGCGCGACCATTTAAAATAAACAAAAAAATGTTCAAATTACTTTCAGAGCTAAAACAATTACATTTGATTACTAAAAAACGCCTTTAAAATAGTCTTTTGAAAAACCCAAAATGGCTACTCCATTTTTTCCCAAAAGATAGCACTTTCTGAAATTTACGTTGGAATTCCACGTCTGGCACGACATTCTTTCTAAAATAGAATAGCCAATTGGAACGTTTGGGAGATAGGAAGGCTTTCTTTTGTAAAAAATATTTTATTAAATTTAGAGGGAATGTATTTATAATAGATAAAAATGCTGAAAATATTCCTAATATATATTTTGGCAACGGTTCGTAAACATTTAACTTTTATGTAAAATTTAGAAAACATTTTCTATAAGAATTTTTTATTCAAATTATATATTAGATAGAATAAAGGTTTATATATTTTAAACATTATGTTGATCAATATTTATTTTTTTAAATATTTTATCTGAATTTGGTTTTTTAAAGATTAAAATTTAGAGCGCTTATAAATAACGGTAATAAAAAGTGTAAAATACACAAAATATTTTCCAGTACATTGAGGGAATATTGCCTTTATGTGGGTATAACTTATATAAGGTTTTGGAGAAAACTTCAAATAATCTTTAAAATTTTTAAAAATATATTTTTGTTTTTAGTTTTAAAAAAGGAAAGCATTCGATTTATGAATGGCTGAAACCTGCCTGAGCTGTGTAAATATGTTCGAATTCAGCCGTTGTATGCAAATATTATAAATTTGAATTCCATCTATCGATGAAATATGGAATTATTGCCAATATGTTTCTTAAGATATCAAATTATAACTCTGTTACAAATAGAAATGGTTTTCAAGGATCCACATAGCTGAAACATAAAAGATAGAAAAATAACAGACGAACAATCTATATTATCATTATTATATATGAAAATACGAAACTATTATAGACGCGTATGATTCTTTTAAAAATTAAAAAAAATCTACTGTCCTTATTGCAATGGAAAAATTAATGGGAGAGCTGGCTCATCACTGGTAAACCACAGTGGTGAGGGTTCACCACTGATGAGCCAGGCTCTCCCATTAATTTTTCCATTGCAGTAAGGACAGTAGAGCGTCTATAATAGTTTTGAATTTTCATAACAGATGGCGCGCTAATGCATCATAATCTATATAAGTATATAAACAAAGGGAATGATGATGATATTTTGTTGTCGGTATTATATATTCTGTGTGGCATAAATTATATTAATAATTAATTAATATTTATATACACAACACACATATAAATTACAACACAGACTTTACTGCAATGTTACATTTCAGCTGACAATTTGTATCATTGCATTGTGAATATTTGATATAAAATGTCAAAAGAAACAGAAGATAAAATAACTTCATTAACTTAGCGCCTCTACTATCGATGAGAAAATTCTAAACATTTTAAAAAGTTATTTTATTTTTTTTATGTCTTTTATAATAATAATAATAATAATTATTATTTTATATAAATTATATATATATATATATTAAAGAAAAATAGCGTTAAAAAGAAGCATATGTATATATTTCCACAAATAATTACTACATATATTTTATTGTAAGCTAGCGTTCTTGTCTGTAGAAATAGCCCAGTAAATTTGTCACCAACGCCAGAATGTTTCAGACAAAGTGTTCGCTGGGAACATCGCATTGTCCATGGATCACTCAGACAATATATACGTCCACCTACAATACACAATTTCTTTCTTTTCAATTAGCCAATGAGACCGAGTTGAGAAATTAAAAGCTCCACCACCACCGAACAAACAAACAAACAAAGAAAGAAGCCGTCAATACTTGCCGGGGTTTGATAGAGCGGACATCGATCTGGGAGGAGAAATATCTGCTCCACAGTCGCTCCTCCGAGTTTCTGTTTTGATTTGCATAACCTGCAGAGTTGGCTGAGGGAAAGCCAAACTTTGTTCCTCTCTCTGTGGTGTAGAAATATTGATCTATTCTTTAATACTCCGTAAATTATCTTTAATTCTATCTTCACACGTGAGAGAGCCACCCAAGGTAGGCCGTGAAGTAGGAGACTCCAGTTGTCTGCTGTACCGAGGGTATTCAGTCTCAAGTTACTCTAGTGTCTTACATATATACATACTAGCCGAATGACCCGGGCAACGCCCGTGTTTTACCCGATTGAATGTTTTTATTCAAATACTATTTGTTACAATTATAAATTGGCGCCTTAAATAAATGCATATTTTAGTTAATAACTATAGCCTATGTGCTTTATCTGTCTATGTACTGTTGGCTTCCGTAGGCGTCTCTTACTGGGAAAAAGAAAGAGAGGATTCCATTTGGTTATTAACTAATATATGCATTTATTTAAGGAGCGACCCGCTCCAACACAATAGTTACAAAAACGAAAATGCAAGTGGGGGGGGGGGCAAAGGTGGCGTGACCGTAGCCAACCAATAGGAGGGCGCCATTCCAAAAAAAAAAAAAAAGCAAACGGTGACAGAGTTGGTTGATTGATTAGGAGATTAGGAGATGAGGAATGACGCTCGTAACTGTATATAGAATCATATATACTTACACATGAAAAAAAGGTCACCTCTCCCGTTCACAATTCTGAAATTTTCACTTAAATATTCAATTCCTTCCATTATATTTATTCTATATTATTATATTTACAAAGGGTTTAATAGCTTTAATAACAACTTACACATGCATAGACATGTGGTGTACTTACAGTAAAAGCAATCGCCAACTTCTACCCACCAAGATTATCATGGCCTGTACCACGTGTACCTGGGATAATAAAAAAATAATTTAAAATTTATGAACAGTTTTAAATTTTAATAAAAATATATAGTGGAATGTGAAGTTTTATTTAAATAAATTTCTCACCGTTTCCTTCCTATCCCACTCTTCCACACTTCACAATTGTGTCGACTTGAATTATCAAACAAATCTAAAATAAATAAAATAAATATATTTCAGAAACTAATACAATTATTCGTTTAAAAAATAACGTAATGGCGGTAGGTCAATTACAATGATGTGAAATGGTCAAAAATGTTTTTTTCCTATTCACAGAGGATTTCTAAAGACAGTGAGAGAATTGCCGCACAGCACTAATTAAATTACACCGCTTTGTGAGCTTAAAAAAGTTTAAAACGTTTTATTGACACAAAACCAATTAACAAGAATTAATTAAGGCTTGTTAGATAAATTAATTTAGAGCGTGTTGAATAAACTTTTTACTCACTTCAGCAGGTGTTGGTGTGGTCATTGGCCCGTGCACTTTTACATCCTAAATTGTTCAACACTTGGATTACTTGAGGAATTTGACATCGCTGAGATAAAACTTGGCTGAATGAACACATTAGACCTATATGAGAGATCAATAAATACATTCCCTGTATTCTCAGGACGTTAGATGCACCACGGCTCGTGCATTCTATTGTTGTGTCTGAAATACTTTGGTATATATATATCTGCGTAGTAGAAATAAAATATTTCAATTTTTGTGTGCCCCAGAATGTCAGGAGTATGTTTACACCATTGTTGTGTGTCTCAGGATACCAGGAGGATGTACTTACACCATTGTTGTGTTGCCCCAGGATGCCAGGAGGATGTACTTACATCATTGTTGTGTGCCCCAGGATGCCAGGAGGATGTACTTACATAATTGTTGTGTTGCCCCAGGATGCCAGGAGGATGTACTTACATCATTGTTGTGTGCCCCAGGATGCCAGGAGGATGTACTTACACCATTGTTGTGTTGCCCCAGAATGCCAGGAGGATGTTTACACCATTGTTGTGTGTCTCAGGATACCAGGAGGATGTACTTACACCATTGTTGTGTTGCCCCAGGATACCAGGAGGATGTACTTACACCCTTGTTGTGTTGCCCCAGGATGCCAGGAGGATGTACTTACATCATTGTTGTGTGCCCCAGGATGCCAGGAGGATGTACTTACATCATTGTTGTGTTGCCCCAGGATGCCAGGAGGATGTACTTACATCATTGTTGTGTGCCCCAGGATGCCAGGAGGATGTACTTACACCATTGTTTTGTTGCCCCAGAATGCCAGGAGGATGTTTACACCATTGTTGTGTTGCCCCAGAATGCCAGGAGGATATACTTACACCATTGTTGTGTTGCCCCAGGATGCCAGGAGGATGTACTTACATCATTGTTGTGTGCCCCAGGATGCCAGGAGGATGTACTTACACCATTGTTGTGTTGCCCCAGAATGCCAGGAGGATGTACTTACACCATTGTTGTGTTGCCCCAGAATGCCAGGAGGATGTTTACACCATTGTTGTGTGTCTCAGGATGCCAGGAGGATGTACTTACACCATTGTTGTGTTGCCCCAGAATGCCAGGAGGATGTTTACACCATTGTTGTGTTGCCCCAGAATGCCAGGAGGATGTTTACACCATTGTTGTGTTGCCCCAGAATGCCAGGAGGATGTTTACACCATTGTTGTGTTGCCCCAGGATGCCAGGAGGATGTACTTACACCATTGTTGTGTTGCCCCAGGATGCTAGGAGGATGAACTTACACCATTGTTGTGTGCTCCAGGATGCCAGGAGGATGTACTACTCCCAAGCCAACAACCGCAGTGTCATCGACCTCGACAACCGAGTGGTCCTCAACATCGGCGGCATCAGGTTCGAGACCTACAAGACCACACTGAAGAAGATCCCCGCCACGCGGCTGTCCCGTCTGACCGAGGCCCTCGCCAACTACGACCCGGTGCTGAACGAATATTTCTTCGACAGGCATCCGGGCGTCTTCGCCCAGATCCTCAACTACTACCGCACGGGCAAGCTGCACTACCCGACCAACGTGTGCGGCCCGCTGTTCGAGGAGGAGCTCGAGTTCTGGGGCCTGGACTCCAACCAGGTCGAGCCGTGTTGCTGGATGACCTACACGGTCCACCGCGACACGCAGAGCACGCTGACCATCCTGGAGTCCCTCGACATCGACGCCGAGAAACCCAGCGACGAAGAACTCGCCCGGAAGTTCGGCATGGAGGAAGCCTTCTTCGCCGGCAAGCTCTCGTGCTGGCAGAAGCTGAAGCCCAAAATCTGGTTGCTTTTCGACGAGCCTTACTCCTCCGCGGCCGCCAAGGTGGGTTCCATTATTCTCTATATCTTTAGTCCTTAGCCGTTAGGACAACATAGGACCCAGGCGGCCAGATTCTGGAATCAAGGCAGAGCATGAGTTGGCTAAAATCAAATTGACGGGTAACAAACCTATTCGGTCAATATTGGTGGTCGCCTTTCTCCATAGTGATTTTCTATGGGACCATGATATAAGAGAAATTAATACATTTGATATAAAGGGCAAGTCAGGAGCGCGCTCATACATTTGATATTAATCAATATTTTAGGTTCAATTGTTGATAAGTGTGTAACTGCGCGTATTGCTGAAGCGCACAGAAGTAGCCGACAATCTGTGGTTGTTGATATTTTATTTACAGTCACTATACATGCAAGTTGATATTCTGCCAGATATTTATTTATGTCGCCTAGCAAGATCACACAGTCTCACCGTCTGGTGGTACCTGGTTCCTATCAACCAATCGCTTCTATCTCACTTCAAAGTTCTTCATAAAATTATGATCAAATCAATCCTCCAAATTTATGTGTTTAAAGATCTAGTGTTCACATTTAGTGTTTAGATAGGTATAGGCAAATGTCGCAACACTTACGTTACTAGAAGCGGCTTAGTCATTTTCTGTATATTAGGGTCATTGTGAAATAAGGGTCTCCCTTTAAAAGAACGCCCATCATTGTTTGGCATTTTATAACTTTACAGTACTAACAACCGTTTAAAACGACAAAAATATTCTCTTACAATTATTTGCACATTCTGATAACATATTTTTGTAGTTTTTAAACGTTTTTCACAATTTTATCTTGAATCATGAATAGAGACCAACAACCGCGCTGACGCACACCAAACTTGAGTGGGATTATGAACCCCTTCAGTACATGGGCGGTTGGATTCTAGAGGTATATTTTAAGAAGAAGCAAGAAGGCGTCAAAAACCTGCTGAGAATTGTTTCAGCTCAAATATTATAACGCATGTTTATGGTTGAAATTAGATTCGTTTAAAAAAGCAATCCTTGTGTACACAGTTCATGGCTTCTGTGCCGCTAAGTCGGCAAATTTTGCCAACAAGTCTAGAGACGACTTTAGGGACCGTGGAGGAAAATGTCGAACAGACGCCAAGTACGTCAAGATGTGGTTGTAACGTGGCGGCCCCATCAAAGGTTACGTGACTTACCCGGAATATCCTCAGCCTCTAATTGTTCTAATCACTTCCCTCGTCTGCTTTATTCCGCCGCAGTTGATCCCTCACAGACCAGCACCGAATTCGTTAGAATACTTGCGATGAAAATGAAATCCTCACTTAGAGAGCCCCGCCTCACGAACGTTTTATCTCTGCAAGAATTTTGTTAAAACAAGAATAAAATCAAAGTTTGCGGAGACGTATCAACGCATTCGACGAAACTTTCCATCAGTTTCGTTCGTTCACCATATTTGTTTCTTCTGTTCAGAACATTCGAGAACTGGGTGAGTCGGTCTATTCTCGGCGATGGTCAAAATACGGAGATGGGCTTTTCCATTGGAGCCAATAACTTCTATTTACATACTATGTTTGAAAGTATAAACATAGTTTGTGTACATGTCCTTTCCTGCGCCATTTGGATATTTCTTTTCGACTTCCACTCTCTCAGAACAAATTTTTTTTTTTCATTTAATACATTCATAAACATGATTCATTAGCGCGCTATCTTTTATAGGAAATATGAAATATTTCTGACGCTATGTTTTATTTTATAATAAAGGAACTGGACACTTTTATTTTTCCCGTTCGCCATTACTCTTCATATTTTCACCCATTCATACTTCATTCAAAAAAGTTAGAAATAGTAAATATTTCTCTTTGAAATAAATATTGATTTTTCACAGAAAAGAAACTTATGCGGGAAAACTTTAAGTATTGTTTATAATCACACGCCGCAGTCCTTTATAAAGGAATATTAAGAAAAATAAATAAAAATGACACAATGACATAATGACATAGCGGCTTTGTCAGTCAGTTAACTTGAGCATAAGCCAGGCTGAGATTGAACATTTTCACCGCCAAAATATTTCACCTTAAAATATAATTTTCGCTAATGTCCGATACCTTCATCCCAAGTACTGAATCATATTGTGGGGGATGTCGAATTATGAGCTGTTGCAAATGTCTCTTGATGTTTTATTCATCCGCCATATATTCTGTCGGCACTTTCCAATCATTGTTGTACCGTAGCAGCGTCACGTAGCTTCCAACTTGCCGGGAAGAATCAGCCAAACAGGACGTCAGTTGACAAAGTCTGAAATGGGAAAATTCGCAAAGATTTCAAAGGAAGTTTTGGAAGGTCGGATGACGTTATAGCCCTCGCCTCTAAAGGATCGAAAAAAAAAAACAATCACTGAATGTGGTATCCAATACACTTTGTTATTTTTTAGAATCGTCTACGACATCATATTGCGTATTTTATATGAAGATCGTTATTCTCATGTTATGCCATAGTTATCTTCAGTAGTTTACCTCTACGTTCTTGTAGAATTTTATCGAGACGAGAGCGGCCGCTGTAGGAAGCCTGGCTAAATATTGGACGAGACGAGCGCTACCGGTGTAGAGAGACTGGCCAGGTATTGGACGAGAGCTGTCGGTGTAGAGAGACTGGCCAGGTATTGGACGAGACGAGAACTGCCGGTGTAGAGAGACTGGCCAGGTATTGGACGAGAGCTGCCGGTGTAGAGAGACTGGCCAGGTATTGGACGAGAGCTGCCGGTGTAGAGAGACTGGCCAGGTATTGGACGAGACGAGAGCTGCCGGTGTAGAGAGACTGGCCAGGTATTGGACGAGACGAGAGCTGCCGGTGTAGAGAGACTGGCCAGGTATTGGACGAGAGCTGCCGGTGTAGAGAGACTGGCCAGGTATTGGACGAGACGAGAGCTGCCGGTGTAGAGAGACTGGCCGCGTGGGCGCGTGAATGGTATTCGGTGATGGAGACATCCAATAACCTCCAGCAACGGGAGATGATTGAGTCATCACTCATCACTCGCTGGATTCTTATTACCTCCCGGATTGTTTATCTATCGGACAGACAGGCTTATTAGAGACACAGGATCCTTGTTCCGCCCCATCTGTCGGTCTTCCATGACACATTGTCCGCATTGGTTTTGTGTCATTCACAATTAACAAACCGCTCCGTGAACATTCAGATACATGCACTGTACTTCAAATGGAATTTCGTTCGAGCAAAAAGACAATCAATGAAACATACATGGGAACAATATTCGTGATTTTAAGTGAATCAGCTGTACCCAAGTTTTGTAAGATCTAAAGTGACACCCTAAAAACATATAGTTTAAATGAATTTAAAAAGTGAACTCGCTGTGAAACCAGATGAATAAATTATGAAAATTCATCTGCTGATCGCGCGCGTAGCTGATATTCAAAACATCTTTGAGATTTATAATTATTCCAGAATAGAGGTCAAATACTCTTGAGTTCTCCATCTATGTAATTTGTATTTTCCAAGTTTAATTAGGACTCACGTGGAGAGATAAATGTACGGATTGAAATATCACACGGTTTACCCCAGGTATCTGATATATTTAGCCATCAAACCAACACCTGGACAACCTCGAGAGATCCAACCCACGTAGATGTACTGTAGACGCCACACGTAGACCAACACCTGGATAACCTCGAGAGATCCAACCCACGTAGATGTACTGTAGACGCCACACGTAGACCAACACCTGGGCAACCTCGAGAGATCCAACCCACGTAGATGTACTGTAGACGCCACACGTAGACCAACACCTGGATAACCTCGAGAGATCCAACCCACGTAGATGTACTGTAGACGCCACACGTAGACCAACACCTGGACAACCTCGAGAGATCCAACCCACGTAGATGTACTGTAGACGCCACACGTAGACCAACACCTGGATAACCTCGAGAGATCCAACCCACGTAGATGTACTGTAGACGCCACACGTAGACCAACACCTGGATAACCTCGAGAGATCCAACCCACGTAGATGTACTGTAGACGCCACACGTAGACCAACACCTGGACAACCTCGAGAGATCCAACCCACGTAGATGTACTGTAGACGCCACACGTAGACCAACACCTGGACAACCTCGAGAGATCCAACCCACGTAGATGTACTGTAGACGCCACACGTAGACCAACACCTGGATAACCTCGAGAGATCCAACCCACGTAGATGTACTGTAGACGCCACACGTAGACCAACACCTGGACAACCTCGAGAGATCCAACCCACGTAGAGGTACTGTAGACGCCACACGTAGACCAACACCTGGACAACCTCGAGAGATCCAACCCACGTAGAGGTACTGTAGACGCCACACGTAGACCAACACCTGGAAAACCTCGAGAGATCCAACCCACGTAGAGGTACTGTAGACGCCACACATAGACCAACACCTGGACAACCTCGAGAGATCCAACCCACGTAGAGGTACTGTAGACGCCACACGTAGACCAACACCTGGACAACCTCGAGAGATCCAACCCACGTAGAGGTACTGTAGACGCCACACGTAGACCAACACCTGGACAACCTCGAGAGATCCAACCCACGTAGAGGTACTGTAGACGCCACACGTAGACCAACACCTGGACAACCTCGAGAGATCCAACCCACGTAGAGGTACTGTAGACGCCACACGTAGACCAACACCTGGATAACCTCGAGAGATCCAACCCACGTAGATGTACTGTAGACGCCACACGTAGACCAACACCTGGGCAACCTCGAGAGATCCAACACACGTAGATGTACTGTAGACGCCACACGTAGACCAACACCTGGACAACCTCGAGAGATCCAACCCACGTAGATGTACTGTAGACGCCACACGTAGACCAACACCTGGACAACCTCGAGAGATCCAACCCACGTAGATGTACTGTAGACGCCACACGTAGACCAACACCTGGACAACCTCGAGAGATCCAACCCACGTAGATGTACTGTAGACGCCACACGTAGAGAGACCAGGCCAGTCCGAGGACTCCACATAAATTGAAAATCCAATGACGACCTCGCGTGCCTGGGTCCATTGTGTCCCAGCCGGGAGTTGACAGGGTGAGTTTAAAACTTGTTCCCATAGTTCATCAAACTTTTCATCTAAATCGTCCAAACTTGCCGATTGTTAAATCCTCCTACAACGAAGACTGGAAATCCTGGTTCTTCCATTACAGACTGCGGTCTTTCAGACATCAATGCTGCAAACATCATCCCTGTTATGTTATTAACATTTTGTTGTCTATTCAAAATTTTACGTTTACTTTATGGGAATTTGGGGTTTTATAATAACGGTTATTTTATTTATCTTCCTGACATTGGTTCATGGGGGGATTCTCGCCAACATTTCTAGAAAACTCTAAACATCGTTGTAAATGTAGGAAACATCGGGATAAGAAATCTGTGTAACTAAATATACTATGAAAGCACCATAATTGACCGTGCTGGTTTTCACAAATTTTAATAAACTAAATTTTGAGATATGTATTAGAGCTATATTTTGAGAAAGATAAAAGATAACCCTGTCCAATATGATGTTTGTTAAACCTTATTTTGAGAGCATTGCTGATGAGGTCATGCAGGAGGCCGTAAAAACCTTTTGAGATGGGGAAGTGCTGCATCATGTTTTATGTGCATATTTTCAAAGAAATTTTCAATATTTTATTCTACCAAATATTTAAATGAGGATCTAAATATTTACTCTATGTTGGAATCGTACTTCGCCATTGTTATTTATTGTTGGATATCGCTGTCGTCTGTTTGAAAGTTGCCATGGGAACAAGCAGTTTTGGAAGAAACCACTGACTTTGGGACCACCACAATGAGGAATGAAAAATGAACTTAAGGAATTTATGGAGGGTATTTATTAATTTACTTCTTTTTGTGATGGAAACTCGCTTTAAACACGCGTCAGTCGAAAATGTACGACTTGATCATGTGTTAAATGATTCTGCATAAGTCGAACATGTGTGGGTTAATTATGTGTCAGTTTGATAGCTCGGATTTGAACAGGTGTCAGTTGAACATGTGTGGGTTAATTATGTGTCAGTTTGATAGCTCGGATTTGAAGAGGTGTCAGTTGAACATGTGTGGGTTAATTATGTGTCAGTTTGATAGCTCGGATTTGAACAGGTGTCAGTTGAACATGTGTGGGTTAATTATGTGTCAGTTTGATAGCTCGGATTTGAACACGCGTCAGTCGAACATGTGTGGGTTAATTATGTGTCAGTTTGATAGCTCGGATTTGAACACGCGTCAGTCGAACATGTGTGGGTTAATTATGTGTCAGTTTGATAGCTCGGATTTCAACAGGTGTCAGTTGAACATGTGCAAGTTGATGTGAGAAACTACCCACGGCTCTAGCATAAAGGACAAAGTTGACCACTGCTAGAAGATTGATTCAAGAACATCTATCCAGTGGTAGAAGTGTTTCAATTGTTGTCAGGGTGATAATTCTGGATTTATTGTTTGTAGCGCACAATTGGCAACATCCCGGTGTAACAACACATGTGGGAGCTCTATAAAATATTCTATTCTCTCCACACAACATGGTTGTTTATAAGAGTTCTCTCGCGACCACAATCATCAAAACAATACCACACACAGAGAAAGAGACTACGATATAACATATATAAAGTGTGCCCACGACAACATCTCAGCCTGAATATCTTATCTACCACAACACTCTCAACAGACACAGCAGACACAACATCGCCACTACTACAACACAATGGCAACCATCACAACAACTACCGCAACAATCACACAATCATCACAACAATCACAACATATTAACTGTCTAAACCACTATAAACACAAACTCCACAATATCTCAATAACCACCCCAACAATCACACAACCATCACAACAACCACAATATCTCAACAACCACCACAACAATCATACAACCACCACAACCACCACAACCATCACAACAACCACCTAAAAGACTACAACTACCACAAGAATGAAGTATCGGCCACCGCAGTCAATAAAAGCAGACGAGGATATGAAGCTTAATTAATTCCCCCTCCACCTGTTCACCGCTAATTATCTGCTGCGTCATCGTCTGCCGCCACTTTCTTACATTTTATTTCGACTTTCCGTTGTCGGTTGGAAATTGTTGGAATTAAGTTCGAAAGGCTGAGTTCTCCTGGAGATTCCAGTATGTACTGGTACAGTACAAGCAGTCGCATAACACCCAGATTGCCGTGAAACTACATATGTAGATATGTACTTACAGTTCCACTGACAATACCCTCTACCTACCTTGAAATGATGTTAAATATTTGTAAAATAATTACGTGAGGAATAAAAGTTGAGAATAATTCTAAATACAAACATATTTAGCATTAGTTGCCGGAGGAAGATATCCAAGTACCCAAAAAAAGGCCCCTGTGTGATGCCGCCACAAAAAGAAATTCGTATCGGAGGGTAGATGGAAGGATTGACTGCAGAAGAGTAGATCGGCATTCGGCTGCAGCAGGGTAGAAATTGGCTGCAGGAGGGTAGAAATTGCTGCATAAGGGTAGAAATTGCTGCAGAAGGGAAGAAATTGGCTGCAGAAGGGTAGAAATTAACTGCAGAAGAGTAGTAATTGGCTGCAGGAGGGTAGAAATTGCAGCAGAAGGGTAGTAATTGGCTGAAAGAGGGTAGTAATTGGCTGCAGAAGGGTAGAAATTAGCTGCAGGAGGGTATAAATTGGTTGCAGGAGGGTAGAATACTGCTGTAGAAGACTGGAGATCCGCAGCAGACCTGGATGGTGATGATGTGTTTTCTACAGTTGTAGAATGGGCCGCGGATTATTTCCCTATACTGTAGGTTCAACCATCTTGTTGGCTATTGCAACAAGCTTGTTGGAAACTACGTTTGAAGAAATGTAGTTCACAGGAAAAGACAGTGGGTGAGTTGAGCGAAATAGAACTGCCGCTCACACACGTGGAGGCCCCACGGCAGGGGGTGTGTACCGTCATTCCAAACTCCAAGAAAACTTACTCAAAGGGAAAATTATCTACAAAATGATAGCATAGGGTTTAATGAAATTTTGCGCTTTAAAAAGGTATAAACAAGGTATAAAAATAAATATAACATTTTAAAGATAAAATATTTATTATCCACTTGAATGCCATAAAAATGATTTATTTCGAATAACCATGGTAAAATATGTGACAGATATATTTAATTAAAAACATATATTGGATGAGAAATAATCATATAAATATATAACGGAGTATTCCATAGTTAAGTTCACCTGAGAGTTCTACCACCAAGTGGATTGTGTTGAGGAATAATTTCCAGATTAATTTGTTCAACATATTTTTTACATTCGCTAATTACTAACGAGAATCTTTAAAATATTTAATTAAAAATATTCCTATCCCCAGCGGGGGAAAATTTTCTTTTAAATTATTGAAACACACAGAGTAAATCGCGGTATGAAATATTCAGTGAGAATTTAACTGGCGTATTGACGAAATTATTATCTTGTACATCAATGATTGGCTTGTCAATGTCGGCAGGAGATTCCCGTTGGAACCTCGCGGCGCCATCAACCAGCCGCTCCACCTCAGACATGTGAAGTCAGCTCAGAGTTCAGATCAGTTTTTCACGAAATAATTCTCCCCCAGAGTTGAATTCAATAACAAACGGGGGGTGAGCCTCTGACAACATTTAAGAAGGAGATTCTAAAACAGAAACAGTAATTTATTGAAGTAATTTTGATTGAGTATATTCTGTTGTTCCCTCTTCGCTAGGAATTTTTGTTCCAGTCTGAAAATGATGTCATGCCCTCAAATCCTAATCTTGCTTTTTCCACTTCATATTCCACCATAAACCAAACCTCAGTCATTTAACTACTCAACTCCAGAACCTGCTAGAGCTCTGAAACATTCCCCTGCAACAGCACAATGTGAGTGAGTTCAGCCAAGTTGGATGTGTTGTACCTCCCAGCCAGGACGTATCACAGCGTGGGGCTACCTGGCCGTCAACCAATCAATAAGGCTTGGAGACCTTCCAAATGGTCATTTAAATGTGACGTGGAGGTGGCGCTAACTGTCGTCTACACCTGGCGGGTCTACATGCGGCTGTAGGAAGTCTACAACAGTGGCGGGGTCTACATGCGGCTGTAGGAAGTCTACAACAGTGGCGGGGTCTACATGCGGCTGTAGGAAGTCTACAACAGTGGCGGGGTCTACATGCGGCTGTAGGAAGTCTACAACAGTGGCGGGGTCTACATGCGGCTGTAGGAAATCTACAACAGTGGCGGGGTCTACATGCGGCTGTAGGAAGTCTACAACAGTGGCGGGGTCTACATGCGGCTGTAGGAAGTCTACAACAGTGGCGGGGTCTACATGTGGTTGCATGAAGTCTACCAGAGTGGCGTGATCTACAGTGGTTTTAGGAAGTTCGTATAATGACGGGATCTACATATAGTGGCTTGGAGTTTACACAGCTAACAAGGGTCTACACTGGGCAACTTCCATAATGCGCCATACAACTTCAGCGTCAAATGTTCTTGTTTTGGACGAAGAATCAAAATTCCTTCTTACACAAACACAAACCTAGGAAAACTATTTAAAAGAAACTTGAAGTGCAATCTCCAAAACTATTAAATTTTAACCTTTTGAAATATGTTTGTTTTTCATATAGCCCGAGTTACTCCAAAAACACATGTAATGGACTAATACATAACGTGGTTATAGACCTGACGCTATATTCTCTAAACTACGTATTTCCTTTCGTTAAAATGTAACGATCATGTAGTTTGAAATAATTAAATCTAGGCAGAGTGGGGATTTGACGGACTTAGGGACAATCCTATTTTCACACAAACATATATATATATATCCATGTTCACATATGTGCATATAGACAATATATGTTGATACCTATGTACACATGTACTTACATACATGCCTGCCTACATGTGTAAACTCCATCGCCCACACCAACGCCTCCTCACTTTGAACTGCCGCAGCGCAACATCGTCTGCTTCGTCAGGACATCTTCTGTGGCGAATAACTTCGCTTCTCTCCCACCTCTCCTTACAATAATTTACTGTAGCTTATACGTAGATGGATATTTCATTTTTGTCAGGACGAATATAAATATGTGTATAAAGGGTATCAAAATGTATTGTATATATTAAAAATGCATCAAAATGTATTGTATATAATATATATATATTGTCGCGGAGATAAATAAAGCAAGGGCAAATTTGGGAATAAATAATTTATTATAAGGGGTATTTATAGGGAGAGAAAGTACAACTTACCCCAAGTTAAAAGATCATCCTCAATGAACGGGCGTTAGCCACCGTCCCGTTTTCCTTATTTACAGATCAGCTTCCCAGAAGCCCCCCCGGGGTCCAGGGATGATTGACAGTTGTCCCATCTGGATGGAGCTACTTGACATTACTCCCTCTTTAGAAAAAACAGCGACCCGCTGATTAGCTTGTCTCAGCCCTTGTTCTGGAAGGAAATCTATCACGGCCTGTGTTCCCTAGCAGAATGGAATGTTGTTCTTCAGGGTCCAGGTAGGGCTTCATCCGAATGACATGAACGATATCCTTGGATTTCCGTGATCGGGGAGACGGGTCCACGGGCTCTACTTCATACGTAACTTCTGAAAGCTTCTTGGTCACCTTGTAGGGACCGAAATATCTCTTCAGTAGCTTTTCTGAGAGCCCTACTTTTCGGATGGGAGTAAAAACCCACACAAGATCATCCTTCTGGTAATAAACTGGAGTATGTTTCTGGTCGTATAGTCTACGGTCTTTCGCCTGTGATTGTAGAAGGCGTGATCGGGAGAGTTGACGCGCTTCCTCAGCTCTGGTCACAAGTTCTCCAACGTAGTCGTCAGAGATCTCATCTGGTAGGTAGGGTAGTACGGCATCGATGTAGGTCTCGGCCTCGCGGGCGTGGACAAGAAATAACGGAGTGTAGCCGGTCGCCTCCTGTTTAGCAGTGTTGTAAGCAAAAGTTACGTAGGGTAAAACTTGGTCCCAGTCCTTCTACTCGAGACCTGTGTACATGGACAACATGTCTCCCAGAGTTTTGTTGAACCTTTCAGTCAGGCCGTTTGTCTGGGGATGGTAGGCCGTTGTAAATCTGTGCATAATTCCGCACAGAGCATTGATCTCTTTTATTACTTGAGAAATGAAATTTCTTCCGCGATCTGTTATCATTTCTCTAGGAGCTCCATGCTTCAAGATAACATCTTCAACCAGGAACTTAGCTGTTTCGATTGCTCCTCCGTCTGGGATCGCTTTCGTTATGGGATACCTTGTCATATAATCGGTGCACACAATGATCCAACGGTTTCCATCTTTAGAAACTGGAAATCTTCCAAGGAGATCGACCCCGACCTTATGGAACGGCTTTTCTACAGGTGGTATGGATACAAGTTGTCGAGCCGGACGTCGAGGTAATTTCTTCCTTCGTTGACACTCCCGACAATGGCTTACATATTGGCGAACAGTTCTATAAAGGCCAGGCCAATAGAATCGCTTCTTCACTTTGTCATACGTTCGGGCGAAACCCAAATGCCCAGCTGTAGGAGCGTCATGTAAATCTGCCATAACTTCCGATCTTAAGGGTTTAGGAATCATCATAAGCCAGGGTCTTCCAGTTGTGCTATAGTTTTTCTTTTATAAAATGCCGTCGATAATGCTGAATTCCTTTCTGGTGTAGCCTGAGTTGAAATTTTCGATTATTTTAGCTAAATCCGGGTCTTTAGTCTGCTCTATATCGACGTTGGTTTGTGACATCACAGCACTTGGTTGATCGTTCTCAAGCGGGCTCCTTGACAGACAATCGGCATCCTTATGTTTGCGTCCGCTCTTGTAGATAACGGTCACGTCAAATTCTTGCAACTTCAGCGCCCATCTTGCCAAACGGCCAGAAGGATCTTTCTGTCCTACCAACCAACATAGAGAATGATGGTCAGTGACAACCGTGAATGGTCGACCATACAAATATGGACGGAATTTGCTAATAGACCAGACTACAGCAAGGCATTCTTTTTCTGTTGTAGAATAGTTATGTTCAGCCTTTGTCAAGCTTCTAGATGCATAAGCTATAGGCCGCTCCTTTCCACCTTGTATTTGTAGAAGAACAGCTCCAATACCATGTCTCCTTGCATCCGTGTGTAGATGGGTATCAGCGGATTCATCAAAGTGTCCCAAGACAGGACCTGAAATTAGAGCTGTTTTAAGGACTTCAAACGCTTTCTCTTGATCTGCATCCCAATAGAATTGTTTTTCAGACTTCAGTAGGTCATGCAAAGATCTAGCTTTGTCAGCAAAGTTTTCAATAAATCTTCGGTAATAGGAACATAATCCAAGAAAGCTCCTCAGTTCAGAGATATTCTTTGGCCTCGGAAATTTAGAGACGGCTTCAACTTTATCTGGATCTGGATGAATTACATTGGCGTCAACAAGGTGTCCTAAAATATTTTTCCTCCTTGATCCAAAAATACACTTTTTGTGGTTCAAGATCAGTCCAGCTTTCTGGATGCACCTTAATACAAGTTGTAGACGACGTAGATGTTCCTCAAAGGTAGGTGCTAAAACTACGATGTCGTCCAGGTAGCAAAGGCTCATGTTCCATTTAAAACTGCCCAGAACACTATCTATCATCCTTTCAAACGTTGCTGGAGCGTTGCATAGACCGAAAGGCATTACTCGGAATTCATACAGCCCATCTGGAGTGATCAAGGCAGTTTTCTCCCTGTCTTTTTCGTCCACTTCAATCTGCCAATACCCGGACCGAAGATCCATCGTGGAGAAGTAACTAGAGCCAGCTATACTGTCCAAGGCATCGTCAATGCGTGGCAGCGGGTAAACATCTTTATTTGTTATCTTATTTAATCGACGATAATCTACGCAGAATCTCCAGGTCCCATCTTTCTTTCGAACTAGAATAACAGGAGACGACCAAGGACTTTCAGAGGGCTTCACGATGTGATTTTCAATCATCTTGTTTACTTCATCTTGAATTAGTCGTCGTTCACTTGGTGCTACTCTATAGGGCCGCTGTTTGATAGGAGAGTGGTCTCCTGTGTTTATCTTGTGCTTCACAGTACTGGTGGGCTTAATAGGAGTTCCCCCAAAGTCAAATATGTCAATAAACTCGTCAAGGCATGAAACAAGCTGTAACCTTTGAATTTCAGACAGCCCTGGATCTAGAGTAAGGTTTAGCTTCTGTGACCATTCACGTGACTTTAGCTGCGTTTCTTATAACTTATCGCTGGATTCGATAAGACTGCAGATATTTCCAATCTCATAACTTTCCATGGTGCACATATTCATTCCTGATGGAATCAGTTGCGGCCAAGACGCTCCATTCGCAACACAAATGCTACCTCGGCCGTGTCGAAATGTAGCCAATGAGTTTGGTATAAGAACTTATTTTCTTAATAATAAGTCCTTAGAAGTTGAGACTAAAACATCTCTAACACCGCATACTTCTTCGTTTATCACACTGATCTTCTTTATTGATTTAGGCGGGATGACAATGTCGTCGGAAGCAAACAATCTCTGGTTTTCCTCCTCTCGAGATTCCAGGACGGAGGTTTCCCCGAGATGGAGTTCATTTCTGCCACAATCAATGACGGCTTCGGTGGCCTTGAAGAAGTCCCATCCGAATATGATGTCATGGCTGCATTCCACCATAACAACGAATTCAAATGAGATATTCAGACCATTAACTTCTATGTTCAGGACACATTTTCCTAGGGTATCTATTAAATTTTTATTTGCGGCTTTAAGAATGGGACCTGGTTCTTTGAAGAGAGGTGTCTTTAGTTCGCGTCGAAATTTGTCTGAAATAACAGAAAAGTCTGCTCCTGAATCCACCAATGCTTTAATTTTGCGTCCATTTATTTCGACCATAACAAAATTTTCTTTTAATTTAGCGGCGATATACCCTGGAGGATTTTCCTCAATGGCGACCTCACCCCCGGTAGAAGCCGCTCCATCTAGTTTTTCAAATTCTGAGGATTGGGAGAACGGCTAAAACGACGGGCTGGCGACTGGGATTGTCTTCGGGCTGGCGACCTTGCACGGCTTGGATGTGGGGAAGAGCTCCGGTAGAAGTACGTCGAGGTTTGGGGCGTTACATAGTCGTCGTCGGCGTCATATCTCGGGGGTCGACTCGAAAATCCAACATTTCTTCCTTCTCCGCCATTCCTTGACCTGGCTTCAGCGAAGACCTGCCGTCGTTCCCTACAATAACGGACGACATGTCCAGGTCGTCCGCAGTGGAAGCAGATTGGTTTGTCGTCGTAGATTCTCCAATGTTCCGTCTTCCTGGGATGGGTTGGTCGGTCGATATTATAGGGCGTGCGTGGTTGTTGTTGTACCACGTTGATTTGTGCTCTGGTAGGTTGGAGAACACGGCTAACTTCTTCCCTCACAGTCTGTTCCAGGGCGTTCACTTCTCGGAGAGGATTGACCACTTCAGGTGGTGAGAGGACCTTTTGAATCTCTTCTCTAACGATGCGGCGAATTAAGCCGGCCAAGTCGTCTGAGTCGTCAACACACGAAATGGGCATTACGTTTGACAACCTGGCGAATTTCGTACGGCCGATCCTGCGCTGCTTGACGGTTGTCAGATGACGGCAAAACTTCAGGATCTCATCTACCGTCTGTATGTCTTTCGCCACCAATACCTGGTATGTGTCCTCCGAAATTCCCTTTATAATGTGAGCAACTATCTCACCTTCTTCATGCGAGGGTTCACCTGGTGGCAGAGACTAAGAATCTCCTGGATATATGACTCGCTGGATTCCTCGGCCTTCTGTGCTCTTGACTTCAGAACTTCTTCGGCGCGTCGAGCAGAATCCTCCTGCAGTCCGAACACACCGCGGAATGCGTCTTCAAAGCTTCTCCACGAGTTGAGTGATTCTTCGTTATTATCAAACCACCTTCCAGCAGTTCCGTTCAAGTAAAAGACGACGTTGGCAAGCTTCATGGTGTCGTCCCATCTGTTGTACTTCGACACTCTCTCGTACTCCTTCAACCACTGTCCAGGGTTTATATTTCCATCTCCAGAAAAGGTAGATGGATCTCGTTGGCGCTGACAAGGGAGGTAGGATCCGCTAACAGTAGGTCTGTGGTCGTCTTCCATTTTTATTCGTTGTGGCAAAAGTTGAATAATTGGTTTACGTCCCTGTAGACGTCGACTTCTTCGAAGTTCCGTCACGTTACCCAGCGTCTCCGCCAAAATATGTCGCAGAGATAAATAAAGCAAGGGCAAATTTGGGAATAAATAATTTATTATAAGGGGTATTTATAGGGAGAGAAAGTACAACTTACCCCAAGTTAAAAGATCATCTTCAATGAACGGGCGTTAGCCACCGTCCCGTTTTCCTTATTTACAGATCAGCTTCCCAGAAGCCCCCGGGGTCCAGGGATGATTGACAGTTGTCCCATCTGGATGGAGCTACTTGACAATATAATCTACATATCGTTTTAAAATCTACACGTCGCATAGAGTTTACACATCGCATACATACAATCTACACACCGTACTAAAATCTAAACACCACATTAAATATACACATGTAGTACCAGGTCATGGTTGTTGGAGGACCGTGACAGTTTGTACTAGACTTTAAGTGTAAAGATGTTTCCCGATGTGTTCCTATGTGGAAAGAGCGTGGGACAGGACTGGCCAATATGAGGTTGCCGCGGAGAGTCTGGAGCGGGCAGCTCTGAGTACAGGTTCGAGATCGAGGAACTGACAACAGGTTCAAATTGTAGGTCAGACTATATGTTCCGCCATCCATTTGTTCCATTATTCTTTAAAGCCAAACCTGGCTGTATAACTCACTGCTATAATCATAACTTATTGTAAAAGGAGCCGCAAATGGCTTTAATAGCGCAATTTCGGGGATTGTTCATCAATGATGTGTCAGGCCTACAACTTTAGAAACAGAACATATTTCCGACAAAGGCTAAGTACACGTGTGACATATTATAATTCGACAGGCCAAACAGAGCTAAGTGGGGAGAAGCTGTATCGACGGCCACGTAAAAAGATCCGCGAGGATTTATGGGAAAGGCCAAATGGAACCGAGAATAGAATCTTCTTTGTGAGGGAGCGGGCGTTCGAATGACTGTTGGCTGGAATCAAGCTCGGAGTTGATGTTCTATGGTATGGGATGTGGTTTGGAGGGTTGCTGACGTTGGGTGAGGGGGTTTTGATGTTTGGATGATTGCTGATTGCTGTTATTTTTTGGTTGATTACTAACTGTTGTTCGGGTTTGGATGATTGCTGATTTCGGTTTATGATTGTTTGATTGCTGACTACTGGATATGTTTGAGCTTTGCTCACTGTGGTTTATCTTTTAAAGATTGCTGACTTCAGTTTATCATTGGATGATTGCTGACTTCAGTTTATCATTGGATGATTGCTGACTTCAGTTTATCATTGGATGAGAGCTGACTTCAGTTTATCATTGGATGATAGCTGACTTCAGTTTATCATTGGATGATTGCTGACTTCAGTTTATCATTGGATAATTGCTGACTTCAGTTTATCATTGGATGAGAGCTGACTTCAGTTTATCATTGGATGATAGCTGACTTCAGTTTATCATTGGATGATTGCTGACTTCGGTTTATGCTTGGATGATTGCTGACTGCGGTCTATGTCTGCAAGATACCTGGATGGTCACATAGTCCAGTTAATGTTTGGATGATCTCAACATCCGTTGCTGGGGTTTAGGAATGTGGCTAATTGCACCACATGTATGATCCTCCATGGCTGGTCGAGATGGCTTATTTGTGCGGTTCATGTTTGAAAGGTTCCTTACTGAGTTAGTGTTAATCGCCACTCGAAAATAAATTTGTGGTAGTAGAGATTTCACAAAGATGTTAAATTGACTTGTAAACGAGGACTTTGATAGAGACAATTGGCTTGTAAGTAGGTAAGAGACAATTGGCTTGTAGGTGAGGACGTTGATAGAGAGAATTGGATTGTAAGTAGGTAAGAGACAATTGGCTTGTTAGTAAGGACGTTGATAGAGAGAATTGGATTGTAAGTAGGTAAGAAACAATTGGCTTGTAGGTGAGGACGTTGATAGAGAGAATTGGATTGTAAGTAGGTAAGAGACAATTGGCTTGTTAGTAAGGACGTTGATAGAGATAATAGGCTTGTAAGTAGGTAAGAGACAATTGGCTTGTAGGTGAGGACGTTGATAGAGATAATAGGCTTGTAAGTAGGTAAGAGACAATTGGCTTGTTAGTAAGGACGTTGATAGAGAGAATTGGATTGTAAGTAGGTAAAAGACAATTGGCTTGTAGGTGAGGACGTTGATAGAGAGAATTGGATTGTAAGTAGGTAAGAGACAATTGGCTTGTTAGTAAGGACGTTGATAGAGATAATAGGCTTGTAAGTAGGTAAGAAACAATTGGCTTGTTAGTAAGGACGTTGATAGAGATAATAGGCTTGTAAGTAGGTAAGAGACCATTGGCTTGTTAGTAAGGACGTTGATAGAGATAATAGGCTTGTAAGTAGGTAAGAGAGAATTGGCTTGTTAGTAAGGACGTTGATAGAGATAATAGGCTTGTAAGTAGGTAAGAGAGAATTGGCTTGTTAGTAAGGACGTTGATAGAGATAATAGGCTTGTAAGTAGGTAAGAAACAATTGGCTTGTTAGTAAGGACGTTGATAGAGATAATAGGCTTGTAAGTAGGTAAGAGACCATTGGCTTGTTAGTAAGGACGTTGATAGAGATAATAGGCTTGTAAGTAGGTAAGAGAGAATTGGCTTGTTAGTAAGGACGTTGATAGAGATAATAGGCTTGTAAGTAGGTAAGAGAGAATTGGCTTGTAGGTGAGGACGTTGATAGAGATAATAGGCTTGTAAGTAGGTAAGAGACAATTGGCTTGTTAGTAAGGACGTTGATAGAGATAATAGGCTTGTAAGTAGGTAAGAGACAATTGGCTTGTTAGTAAGGACGTTGATAGAGATAATAGGCTTGTAAGTAGGTAAGAGAGAATTGGCTTGTAGGTGAGGACGTTGATAGAGATAATAGGCTTGTAAGTAGGTAAGAGAGAATTGGCTTGTTAGTAAGGACGTTGATAGAGATAATAGGCTTGTAAGTAGGTAAGAGACAATTGGCTTGTTAGTAAGGACGTTGATAGAGACAATTGGCTTGTAAGTAGGTAAGAGACAATTGGCTTGTAGGTGAGGACGTTGATAGAGACAATTGGCTTGTAAGTAGGTAAGAGACAATTGGCTTGTAGGTGAGGACGTTGATAGAGACAATTGGCTTGTAAGTAGGTAAGAGACAATTGGCTTGTAGGTGAGGACGTTGATAGAGACAATTGGCTTGTAAGTAGGTAAGGAACAATTAGCTTGTAGGTGAGGACGTTGATAGAGATAATTGGCTTGTAAGTAGGTAAGAGACCATTGGCTTGTTAGTAAGGACGTTGATAGCGTTAATTGGCTTGTAAGTAGGTAAGAGACCATTGACTTGTAGGTGAGGACGTTCATAGAGACAATTGGATTCTAAGTGAATACATTGATAAAGACAATTGGCTTGTAAGCCAATAATCCGGCGTCCATAAGCCGGCGTAAGGAAAAGACAATTGGCTTGTAAGTAGGGACAATTGGCTTGGTGTCGCTCGGGCCCTGTTGACCGAAGCCCCGCGGCTGTCCGCCGGGACCGCCGTCCGGCAAATGGCCACTAATGGAGCCGAGGCGCCATAGCAACGTCGCCACAACACTCGAGTGGGATCTATACTCCTTATATTGCTGTTGTTGGTGTGGTCTTATATTTGTGATGGCTCTACCTGTTGTGATATTGTGGTTAGAATTCATACTGTAGCTGTGGTTGAATATGGCCTCTTTATCTTGGAATATGGTTCCTTTGTTGTTCTTCAGCTGTCGTTTGAATATGTTTACTTTATCTTAGGTCTGTTTTTGGAATATGGCCTTTTTATTGTCTTGTATCTGTGGTTGGAATATGGTTTGTAAAATGTATCTGCGGTTGGAATATGGTTTCTAAAATGTATCTGCGGTTGGAATATGGTATTTTTGTCTGCTTGTATCTGCGGTTGGAATAAGGTATCTCTAACTCGCGTATATATGGCTGGAATATGGCCTTTCTTTCGTCTTGTGGCTATGGTAGGAATATGGTCGTTTTGTTATATTGTATTTGTGGTTAGAATATATTTGACCTCTCTCTCTTCACACACATAGTATCAATTGTAGGAATATGGCTTCTTTATCTTGTAGCTGTGGTTGGAATATGGGCTCTCAGTCGTCTTTTAGCTATGGTAGAAATATTATATCTTTATCTATTAGCTATGGTAGTAATATTATATCTTTATCTATTAGCTATTGTAGAAATATTATATCTTTATCTATTAGCTATGGTAGTAATATATGGACTGGAGTTTCCAATAGTTGATATCACAATTTGTTGCAGTTTACACTACTTGGAGCTGCCATTTAAACCCAAGGTACGAGATGTCTGACCCATAACGGGAGTTCTGAGATCGGATTCTAACCTCAGCCGACAAACCACTGAATCAACTAAATAAAACAAGAGGGAAACAGCGTAAATGAGATGCTTGGGATATTTTATTGAGCAAACTCCCCGTTTTATCTCGTCGTTATTTAACCCCATGTATCCGAGCTGCCAGACAACCTGGTTGCCACCAGGTGGCCACCGGTATTAAACAAATAGCTAGATAGTGAAATAGGTTATTTGGGTAATGGAGTTTTTGGGGTGGTAAATTGGCCAGATGACTATCTCCTCCATGTAGTTGCGATACATTGTCCCGGATTTAATTAAATTACCCGCTAATTAACTCAATTAAATGGAGTCAAGTCTTATTTTATCTCTCTAAGGTTGCATTTCTTTATTTCTGGTATAGCTGGATCTTGGCACAGTTTTGTGGATCGGAGAAGTTTGAAGATTGGAGATAGGTCGCGGTTTGGAGTGCCGAGGGAATCTCTTGGCCATTAATTAGGCTAAATTACTAGATGAGACTTTTAATTTAACGTTAAGTAGGGTCGTTGATTTTGTTGTGTTGGTCATTCCCTGGTTGGTGCTGCTGCTTCGGTCTGAAGACAGCAATGGTGCTAGCTAGTATGCCGTAACACCTCTGTACCACACCATACGCTGAAATATTTCATTTGCCTGGGAAATCTAGGACATCATTGTCTACATGGCCACGTGGCCATATCTCTATTATATGCAACAATAATATCGTTTACATATTTACATACCTATTGTATATACATATTTACATATTGGTTTATGGGTTCACAGCCATCCTGAGGTTAGCGATGTACACTAAATATCTCACTTACATTTTCATTTTCAATAGATTACTTCAACTACACACAATAGGAAACAAGATATGAATTTAATATTCGGAATGTGTCAGCAATTTATAATATTTTTTATTCATATTTCTATAACGATAATTATAAAAAATGTAATTAATATTGATATCTCTTCAGAAGGTATGATAATTTACTCCTTCATTAATCTTGATAAAGAAATCTCGTTCTAAAGTTGGCATATTTACAATGAGAAAGATGCTCCTTAAAATTATTATTTCAAAGGTGAATAGGTAATATTTGGTACATTTAAGTATTTGTTAAGGTCGTATTTTAACTCTAGATTCGGTATCAAGATCATTCTATCAAAGGTATTGTCACCGTTCTCTTTCTAGAAGCTTAGATTGAGATAAGTACTCCTTTCGGTGATGTCCACAATGATATCATGGCACGTGGCAAGTGTATTTATGAACATTCCCAGTAAGATATGTAGGTTCGGTTATTTCGGTTTAAAAATACCTGGATTTCCAGAATTAAAATTCTGTGGCTTCTCTCAGGACAGATGGTTATGAAGGAAGCCCCATTTACATATTCGGCTGAACACTACATGGGCGCATTTTTGAATCAGTTGCAATTGCAGTTTGACCATTTGACTTATTACAGTTGGACATAGACTGATTATGCTTAAAGAATTCAGTATGTTTATTTATTCTGTCATAGAGCGGAATTTTGTTATGCAAATATAACTTGGATGGGGAACGTAGGGCGATGGTTGTGAATAGTTCATTTTGGCGATAAATTGACAGTTTAGTTGTCAATTCAGTAAGATTGAGAGTATTTCACGGGTTTCCTGAATGAATTATTCAGTTGTGGGTAAATTCGGTTATCTTGTAAAATGGAGAAGTCGTGACGTAAACCGTCGGGTTTTTACAGCTACGACCCGGGTTCGAATCCCGTACATTGGACACTTTTTTCTATTGAAAATATTGTTCAAATGCTCCCGATTCTCTAAATATCCAACCCCACTAGTGAGTTTAATTTGTTCGTCATCTTCTCAAAGGTTTATTCGAAGTTTGTTAATTTAGTCGGAGGTACATTTAATGGTTCAATTCAGTGTAGCTTAGAGTTTATATTGGGATGTTTAATTGATCTCTCTAATTTAAAGTTGGGCTTATATTTTCTCTAAACATTTAAACCATCAAATATTGTCCCCAGAATGGTGCCTGTCCCCCAAGCTAACCCCCAGTAGCTGGCCAATCCGTTGATGAGATAACGCTAACAACATCTCGACGTGTTTACAACTCACATCCCTGGACACTTTTAGTTTTCCGTTTATCATTACTCTTCACAATTCATCCTTAAGGTTAGAAATAATCGCTATATCTCCTTAAAAATAAAATTTCGATTTTTCGTTTAAAAGAAACACATGCGGGATGATTTTCAAATGTCGTTCTACATTTCCATCTCATTACCGCAAGGAGAATTCGAACATTTCAGCTTCCAGTCTCCCCCCGGTATGACGTTTGGTTTCAAAAGCAAGGAACAAACTAAGTTTAATTTATTTTTCAATTTTCATTTCCTTTTTGAATACTAACGTGAAAAGTTTCCAATTGAATTAAAATCCCATTAGATTTTCATACTGAAGAATTCTCTAAGGAAGTGTCAGAGGACGGCTCTCCTTGTGTTTGGATCAAGCTGGATGACGGGAGATCCCGGGAGAAAATATTCCAATGTTGCCAGGTACAATATGTAAATAGAGCGGCAATATTTACCTGCCAAAGATTATTTCCTCGAGTTTGTTTAGCTCCTCCAGTTACACCGTGAGCCCTTATTTCTTCTGAGATTCTTTCTTCCAGGTGGACCCGAGATTGAAATGTTGAGTGGATGATCCGCGCCGATCTGTTTACTTTAAAATAAAATCATGAAATAACTGAAATGGGAGATGAAAATTATAGGGAGGGTCTTGCTCATCAGTGGTAAACCTTTCATGCGGTTTCGCCAGTTTGATTAAACGATCTAAAATCTTCAGAGAATGAATCAGAATGACGATAATTCTTGGCAACATTGGACACCCTCGCGTAGTGTAGTGTAGATGATACGCCGTGTAGAGGAGGAATGAATGTGATGAATTAGAATGACACATCTGAAACAATGAACCATTTATCTTCTTGTCATTGCAATAAGGGCAGTAGAAATTATTCATTTTATTCAAAAAGAATCAGCCCCGCTAAAAATAGATTATATTTACAAATATGATTCTGCGGCCAGTATAAATCTTTTTATTACCTCGACGTTTCGACAAAAAGCTTTTGTCCTCGTCAGGAGCAAACAAAAATTAAAACATATAGCAAGGCGTTGAAAATTATTCTAAGGCTCTAAGGGCGTTCTCACGCGATATGAATGCCGGCCTGGCAGCCTCTATCTTCACGATAAATATGAAATTGCAGACAATACACCCCTTGGTAGTGTAGATGGTATTGAACACAATATATATTAAACAATACTTAAAGTTACACCGCATAAGTTTCTTTTTTTGTGTGTGTGAAAAATCAATATTTATTTCAAAGAGAAATATTTACTATTTCTAACTTTTTTGAATGAAGTATGAGAGGGTGAAAATATGAAGAGTAATGGCGAACGGAAAAATAAAAGTGTCCAGGGGCGGGAATCGAACCCACAACCTTCTGCTTACCGGGCAGGTGCCATGTCCACTAGGCTACCCTGGACGTATTCCTCCGTTCGTAAATAATATTTAAAGTAACTTATAATACATTATAAAGGACTGCGGCGAGTGATTATAAACTTATTTTTCCGTTCGCCATTACTCTTCATATTTTCATCCTCTCATACTTCATTCAAAAAAGTTAGAAATAGTAAATATTTCTCTTTGAAATAAATATTGATTTTTCACAAAAAAAAAAAGAAACTTATGCGGTGTAACTTTAAGTATTGTTTATAATCACTCGCCGCAGTCCTTTATAATGTACAATATATATTGGTAGTGTAATATTGTGGTGATATAAATATGGTATTGTAGATATATAAATAAGGTATTGTATATCCTACATTCATATTGGGGTGGTATAGAAATATAGTTGTTTAGATATTATACATATTGGAAGTGTGAATACATATATATTGTAGACAATAAACCTAGTATGTGTTGATAAATTTGTATTGTAGATGATACACATTGGCACACAATGTATATACATATGAAATTGTAGACAATACACCCCTTGGTAGTGTAGATAAATATGTTCTGTGGATGATATACATTGTTACTGTAGATAAATATGAAATTGCAGACAATACACCCCTTGGTAGTGTAGATGAATAGGATTTTCTATAGAATATATATATAGAAAATTTATAATAAAAAATGTAAGCCTAAAGAAAGAGCCGAGTAGGCAACGTCATCTGTACTCGGTTGCAATAATAGATATAAATCGAAATAACTATCTACAATTAATTTTTTAATTTAAAATATTGCAGACGAACATATATTTAAACTGGTTTGACGTCTATATATATATATAGAATGGTTCATCAGTATTTTACCCTCGCATCTTGTCAACTCTCGGCTTCCCCCCAGTAACATAACTTCTCCCAAAATATAACTTCCCACATTGTGCAAATTCTCATCAATAAATAGGTTCTCACATTAGAGAGAGAGAGTGTGTGAAATATATTATAAATATAAGATCTCACATGTTAAAACCCTGTAATGCGGTCATGTGACATTACATGTGTGGTTTATTGTTGTTTGTTTAGAGAGAACATAAGGGGCGCGGAGATTTAAAGAAAATTAACACAAAAGGCGAGATGGAGGAAAAAGTTGAAAACGATTTCAGAAATTGACTTTTCTACATTATTAATTTTGTTTGAAAATGGAAATCGTCCAATCACGGCCCTCCTGTGATGATGATAAATTCGAGGAGATAAAAATTGAATAAATTTAAATACTCATCTTTATTGATTACATCCGTGTTAGCTTCCTTCTGGTGTTTGTTGGAGTTTGTGAATTCTTCAATGCAACTGCGTCCCAAGATGTCTGGGTGACTGCGACATCAGAGGTTAGAGATCTTAGAGGATTCAATATATATATATAATAGAATAACTATACCACGTTCATATATTTTTTAAACCTATAACCTGATTTGAATTTCTACGTTTAATAACAAAGTCATTACTTTTAAAATTGAGAGACACTTCGACAAAAAAAAAGGTTTTTATTACCTCGCCGAAGTTTCTCTTAATATCAATAACTATGAATGCCGGCCAGGCAACCTCTGTCTTCAAGAAAGACTTTATTACTCTTTCTGTAAATCTGAATTTTCCAAATGGTTTCAGTCATATCCCAGCAGAGGGTTTGGGAGTGAAAATAATATGTATTTCTCTTAAATAACTATAGTTATGTGGATTTCCCTCCCCCGTGGCTAAGCAGGTTGAGAGGGAGGGTGTAGGGATAATGTACTGAGACGCAGGAGATGTTAAAATGTGGAGCATTTTGCAAAATAGAAGAGCTACAACTTGTTTTTGTCAAATAGAGGAGATCAGGATGGGTTTGTGAAATAGAGGATTTTCAAGCTGTTTCAGTAAAATATCAGAATTTCAAGATGAATTTGTAAAATATAGGAGTATCAAGCTGGTTTTGTAAAGTAGATTTTTCATAGCCTGGTTTTGTGAAAAAGAGGAGTTATAAACTGGTTTTGTGACATAGAGGGCTGTGAATACTGTGATAATATTTTGGACAGATGTCGTGAGTTACTCCTTCACTGAACTTTGTAGATTTAAGGTGGACTTTCTCCACTGCAGCACATATCCTGGACTGTATTGGAGCTAAGACCTATACAACAAAACTATAGTAGAAAATATAATGATTTCAACCTTCATGACCTGATGTAATCCTACCCATGGGATAATTAAAAAAGTGTGAACTTTGTGTCTATAAATATTTTTTAACTATTATTCTTCAGTAAATGTATATGGGATTATATTGAAGTTCAGTAAATGTGTATGGATAAAATAAGACAGAGAATATATTTAAGTTTAACAATGGTCACCTCATGTCTATTCTTCAGCCGAAAACTCAGATACACTTCGGACTTAGAAGCGACCAGTGTCCGGGATGGTCAGTCATCTGTTGGGCTTTTCAAATAAAACATTGAAGTTTTCTATTTTATTTTCTAAACGTCGCTACCCTGACGGTCGCCCATACCGCATCAATCGATAATCACAATCAAGCGAACAAAACTAATGAAGTTTGCAGAAGATTGCCAAAGATAAATTAAGACATTGGCAAGGCAGGGGTACCAGTCGAAGCTGACTCACAGAGTTTTCAGAAAAATAAAATAATAAAACAGAGTAATATGAGATCCGGGACTCCAATTGTGATCCATCAACGTGGTCAGATGCAGGTTGACGGGTTCTGTGAAGTTATTTCTATTTCCGTCTCTCGCCGTTTTTATTAAATTTGACCAGCGTATCCTGGAGCCGACATTGGAGTAGATGATATAGGCAGGTATGGAGACTTGTATTCGTAGAAATGTACACGAGAAAACTACGTGGGTAGAAATAATCGGGTGGAATTCATGGTAGTGATAAAACCTCTTCACAGAAATATTCAACAGCTTTATCATTCCATTAGATAAATACTTAATTGAATTTAAAATTTTAAACTATTTATGAGCGAATGTCTATTTTTGATTTTTAAATTAAACGATTTCCCTTACTGCAATGATAAAATACTGGGAAGGCCTGGCTCATCGGTGATAAAAACTGCCAGCGGGTTCACCAGTTCAATCTATCATACCGCTCTAAAGGTTTATTTGACGGTTTGCTTATATACGGTAAATACATCAGGGTAGAGTCCATAGCACCATGAGATCGGAGTGGTTCCCTGATTCCAAATATAACATCAGGAAGTGTTATAAATACACCAAAGTCCAATAAATAAAACAACATGTTATGACAATATGAAGTTGTTTTATTTTTAAATATACAACTTCGCGCTAAATAGTTTCAATTTGTAAACACAGATGGCGCTCTAAATCCTTCCACTAAAGTTACATTATGTACAAATAGCGGCAATAATTAAAGCAAAACTCGTGATGAGAAACAAGTCCTTCAACAAAACTAAGAATAAGAACACATTCCATAACGGTCACAAAAGTATAAAGATGTTCAACAAACTATAAACAATGGATTAAGGCAAAGTTCAATGAGGTTTAACAACAACAAGGCGTTACAATATCACGTCGTTCAACGAAACTCGTACTAATTCCACCGAGATTTGGGCCGGTCTGCCAAATTAAACCCATTCCCTGTGAAATATTGAGGCGGAAATGTGAAACTGAAATATTTAAACATGATCAATCTTGCAGGAGGTCTCGGGGTCTATTCTGCCATTGGCGAATTTATTTAAACACAATGTTGTGGTCGCTAGGGAAGCCTCTATTCCGTCAGGATGAGAAACAAAGCTTATTGAGAATAAACCCCGAATATTCTTATGTACTATAAAAACATTATGCTGTCCCCACGATGAAAAATATTGGAAGAGCTTTGCTCATCAGTGGAGAACCCTCCCAGCGTTTTGGACAATTCAATCAGCCAAACCGCGCTTCTAGAGCTCTAATACTGTAGTGGACGATTCGCCTATATATGCGACACTAATGTGTTTGATTGCAATGACGATAAATAGATGGCACACAGCATGTTGCATCTATTTTGACGTAAAATATTTCCATCGGTGAGTATGTTGTACCAGAGAATCCTGTTCGATTCCTAAAAAAGGTTTCATCTCCAACATCACATCGAATGACCACACGACGATGTGCGCCAAACGATACCAATAAAACGTCCTCTCGAACTAAGGACAAAATGGCCGAGTTCAGGACCTCGGACACGGGACTTTGTGTGAATACACGGAACGTTGCGTGCCAGAGGATTGGTTAATTTAAAACTTTTTAAACAGCTTGGCAACTTTGTTTATTTTATTGATCCGTGTTTTTTTTAATGGAAAATAGAAAGTGGAAAGTTTAAAAAACAACAACAAGTATAGAAAGCCCCACATTAATATATCTACACCCCCGTTATTTCAAATAATAATTTCATTGTTAGAAATATAGTAGGTTGATTGAATAAAAAAACTGGAGACGCTGTTTGTTTGAAGGGGTCACCTCTACTTTCCACAATATGGAGTAGTCAGTTAGTGGGAGATTGTATTGCTCAGACTCTTAGTATTAACAATCTTAGTGTGAAATAACATCGATATAAATATATAGAAGCATAGGGCGCCTCTCCCGTCAAAATAAACGTGTGTGTGTGTTAAAACCTGACGCCATCCATTTTTTGATCATTTTGACGTTTATTTTGACGGGAGAGGCGCCCTATGCTTCTCTGGATCAATTTCCTCCCGGAAAATTTTCCATCTGCAATGCAACTATTCCAATGCAACTATATAGCTAGTACTATTATTTATATATTTAGTTTTATGTATTTTAGAACATTTTATTTAGAGGAGTGAGAATGGAACAATGAATTCAATCTTCTGGATGTAAATTTCCATAGACGCCAATATGTAACATGCGGCGGCCACGTTTACATAACAAGATAACAGAGTAAATTCGGCACACACGCTAGGAATGAGAGTGGAAATTTACTTCACTCATTTCCTCATCTTCAGAATGTAATTCTGCAAAATGGCGATTCTAATAAATTCTTTGAATACATTTTCTTCTTCAGTAAATATATGCGACGGCGGATATATTGAAATAAGGAATAAATATGTCACAAACACAACGTCTAACCTTCGTTTTAAAATAATTAAAATTGGAAATACTATGAATACAACAACAACAACAAACAACAAAAAGCCTTTATTTAGGGCCTCTCGCCCTATACAGGATTCGCCAGTTCACAAGGGATGGGGAGAACACTTCTGTGGCCTTTTTTCCGGGATATAGTCTTGTGGAATCCAAATATCGCCATCGCTATATACCTATTCTTTGATATTTCATTAATTAGTGCCGGAAATGAAGGACAAAGTTGCCCCGTTTTATCATTTAGTTTTCGTCTTTCCTCAGACAAAGCAGCACAGTCAAATAAGTAGTGCAACATCTCCGTTGTTATTCCTGATCCACAGAAATTGCATTTCAGGTCTTCACGCCTCAATAAAATCAGATGGTGTTCTCTGAAAAAAATTGAAAGGGTTCTAAATTGTGCGATTAATCTGGTGACAGGAAAAGGGAGTTCACTTAAGAAATATTCTTCGGTGGTAAACGTTGTATATATATCTCTATAGTGGGAATATAACTTTGATTGGGTTATTCTTGTTAAGTCATTTTGTATTGTTTGCTCTATCGCAGTTCTTAATATTCCTGGGATAGCATTCTTTAGTGAATCAGGATCATTACAATAAGTAAGCCACGAGGATCCGTTATTATTGAGTAAATTGCTTAATTGTTTTATAAACCCGATGGGCGCACCTGTAGCACAGGATATTTGCCTCATTCTATTTAAACATATTCGAGGCAATCTATTTGTATCCATACTCAGCACCCTCAGCCAATATTTCAAGGTCAATTTCAGAGCTGTTATTATTAATGAGACGCGGCCTGTTTCTGGTCTTATTATGTATCCTGGTGTAGAAACTCGAGAAGTCCTTCAGCCAGTGGTGAAATTATTAGATCTCTTGCTTTTCTTTCGGAAACTAAAGAGAGTTGTTGTTGGATTATACAGTTCCCCGAGCCCTCCAGTTCTAATATTTAAATCCCCAATTAGAATTAGTTCTTTCCCGTCAGTTATCTGTTTTTTCATATATTTAGTTAATCTAGCTAAGTTATTCTGGTACAGTTCGTTTGGAGGGAGATATACAAATATCAAGCAGGTGGTAGGTTTGTCGGTTCCTATGTTTTGTGATAAGAAAATCGATATCCAGATGTTATCCTTTTCTGTACTATGCAACCTGTAATGTCCCCCTTTTTTGACACCCATAATTATTCCTCCTGATCCCCTACCCCTTTCTGAGGTCTTTGTTGCCGGATGTTCAAAAATTGGAAATCCTTTAATGTTATATTTGTGAGATTTATACACCATGTTTCAAGTAAAGCGAAGATCTCGTAATTTTTAATGTACTCGAGAAGTGGAAAAACAGAGAGCAACCTAACAAGTCCATTTATATTCCAGCATATTATTGTATTTACCGTAACTTTTGGTTTTTTAAAGCTAATAATCTTAAAACTTTTTGTGAATCTTTATTTGTATGTATTTTATTTTGTAGTGACTGTAAAGTTTCTGATTTGTCAACATCAATTCGGGGCTGCGTCGACTGCTATAATGTAGAGCCCCTTTCACCAACCACTCTACCGTCAACGACTTCGTATTTTTGTCCATTTGCAAAAAGCTTATTGTCTCTTAATTTTGAGCGCATTCTTTTTTCGGATAGTTCTTTCTTCTTAGAAATCAGTAAGCGGCGTTGTTCTCGGGTCTTCAGAATGTAATCTTTGTTTACAAAAATCTTATCATCTCTGAATTTGTAGGAATTCCTAAGTAGAGCAATTCTTGTGGTTTGTTTCGGAATTTCAACCAAAATTGGCGCGTTAGATTTCTTTGAAAGCCGATGACAACGCATTATTTCCGATTCGACTTGTATTTGCATCTTTTCATTTATCGCCGTAACTAATTTGCATAAAGTTTCATCTGAGTTTTCGGCTCCGGGCCCTTTTATACCGTAAAATATAAGGTTATTTTCCTGTCCAACATATCACCATGATCCTCTAGACTTTTTATTCTTAAATCGTTTTTTGTGGCTAATTCCAAGCATGTTTTTTGTGAAGTTTCGATAACGGTCAATCTTTGATCCCATTCCTCGAATTTTGTTCGATATTTTGTAATCTAGTTTCTAGTCTTGCTCCTAAAGTCCTTAGCTCTGTGTGGATTTGTTTAACAATAAATTTGAGATCATCTTCAATAGCTTCCGTTGTCTCAGTAGTTTGTACAGTCGACAGAGTTGTTTGCTTTTTTGTAGGGGGCCCGGGGTTAAGTTCCACGCCACCAATGATCAGTAGAATGGCAATCACTCTTATCAAGTAAGCAGCAGAATACTTTTGAGTTAACGTAAGGTGGCAGGATGGGTACATTTTGTTATTGTAAGATAGTTTTTTGAATTCATCGTACTTCTCAACGAGAAATTTAGGCTCTTTAATGCAAACGATAAACAACAATGCAAGTACTATGTATGTAAATTTCATCCTTTTTTTCTTGGTGTCTGATTTTAGAAAAAAAAAGTAAGATTTAACAATAAGTGCTAAGATTATATTTGGGGTATAGTATTACTAAGTTAATTATATCTTTAAAATTAGGTTCATTAAATATTAAAGTAGATTGTTAAAAGTATATTTACCGAGAACAAACGCACGTGCTGCTTGCAGTTTGGCCTCCTGGCGGCGAATCTCAAATACTTTGAATAAAGGTTATAGCAAGATACCTAACCCAATGTTTACGTACATATACCCGTGGCGTAGGACGAGCTAATCTCTCGACAAACGTCTAATGCCATTTCTCAGTAAGTGTTTACATGCCTGAATTATTCTCTTCCATCCATTTACACAGAAAAGTTATTTATATTTCATAAACCATCCTATATGCATATTTCCTCCAGCAAGAACATATGCTAATACCATATTTACCAGGATAAAATATTTACAACACGGAGGTTCACATGGCATTATAAGGAAATATTCCAGAAAGTGCAAATAAAAGGTTTAAATAATTTAATTTCTCACTGTCGAGTGAGATTTAATAATGTTTACTCTCTGGTGTGGAACATTAAAATAAACCTTTCAGCGTGTTTGTTCACCAGTTCGAGTGTTTACTTCAACAATTCCTTTGTTGTTATCTTTCTTATCATAACTTGGGGCCTGGAGTAATTTAGTAATTAAAAAATATATATATATCGTCTGGCGGAGAGTTTCGTGCACATTTCACCCCACGATTGTGTTTATATATTGTCGCGGAGATAAATAAAGCAAGGGCAAATTTGGGAATAATTAATTTATTATAAGGGGTATTTATAGGGAGAGAGAGAAAGTACAACTTACCCCAAGTTAAAGATAATCCTAATGAACGGCGTCAGCCACCGTCCCGTTTTCCTTATTTACAGATCAGATTCCGAGAACCCCTCACACCTGTGGTCCCCCCCCCCCGGGGTCCAGGGATGATTGACAGGTGTCCCATCTGGATGGAGCTTCTTGACAATATATATGTTTATATATATGTATTATAAATATATGACGCTACTTAAATATTATATTTCAGTAATATATAGCTTGGTATGCTGACATTATTCTATTCAAATCTATATCAAATTATTCTCTAAAGCTTTCTCTTTAAATATTATAAAACTCAATTATATATAATATATACAATTTATATATAGGTTTTATATCATGAGAGATTAAAGAAAGCTTTAAAATAATTTGATATAGATAAAATGGAATAAAGTCAGTATAGCTATTACTGAATGGTTCAAAATCACATTAATAGATACCTCTCAACAAGAGCAACCTAGTTCATGATAATTGAAACAATGAATAATATGTGAAGGTTATTCACATATTAAACAAATTTTAACGCGGGATTCAATCCCGGTTCATGACTGTCGGGAATCGAGGGTGTTACCCTCTCATCCACCGACTTTTTGCTATTACTGAAATATATTATTTAAGTAGTGTCATATATTTATAATACAATATAATGGTTGTAGAACGACATTTGACAATTATACCGCAAATGTTTCTTTTGAACGAAAAATCGAAATTTATTTTAAGGAGAAATAACGATTATTTCTAACCTTAGGTATGAAGTATGAAAGGATGAATTGTGAAGAGTAATGATAAACGGAAAAATAAAGTGTCCAGGGATGGGAATCGAACTCACAGTGGAACACTGTTAGTTATTGAAGTTTAAAATAATAATTATTTATATTATTTATTCGATTTTATATTTTGAAATTCCCAAAAATTGTTATGTGGCTACAAGGTTTTAAGTAGAAAACATTATTAATATAAAATATACCACTGTGGCTAGGAATTACATAAAACTGCAATAGTCTTGTATTAAACAAAATAAAGTCTAAAGAAATCATCAAATGAAACAAGGCTATGTTTTTTAACAGAATAGAAACTGGTCGTTATTTCGTTTGATCTCTTTAAGTAAATTTCCATTATTCTTTCTCCTATTCTATTAAATATGTATGGGAGACAAGATCAGATAGTGAATGGAATTTTATTTCAGAACATAATTATATAATGATATGTCTTAATGACGTATGTAAATAACATTAAATGCATATTTATGTTTAAATGAAGTATTTCTTTAACACACCACGCCATCTATACACGGGAAATGAAACTATTAAATGCGCGGATTTTCAATTTAAATAAAGACAATTGTTCTTAATGCGATAAAATTATAGGGAGTGCTATCAGTGCCTGTATTTCCTCATCCCAGTGAAGATTTTATAAATTTGCTTTATAAAGGTTTCAGAACCTTTCGCAATTATTAGGAAAACGGTATCTCCTGTTCGTGGAAATAAAGGTTCCTGATGGCTTGCGCCATCTGTCGGAATAATATATCAACTATTCGTTATTTTTTAATTATTCCAAAACTGGTCCATTCTTGATGAATAAAGAAAGTCTAACCGCGGGTATTTGGCCAATCGGCTGGTTGCGACGAATAAATAGAAAATGTTGGGAACATGTTGAGGCACATTACAATATCAAGGATCTCTATAGAGTAGAGACAGCCACACACTACAAAACACTGAGTCTGTGCATAGCTGGTGTCGCTGTATATTTATTGATATTTTGAGTTGGTAATCCCACAGAAACTTGCGCGGCCCGCGGTATGAAAGCTGATCTCCCCTCGACACTGCCGACTGACAGCGGTGCCACCCGCGACGTAAATAATTCAGGAATCTCAACATCGATCATCTCAACCGCCTGACCTGATTTCTTCTCTTCCAACCTGGCTGTGGGCGACCTTTGGTGTTGTTTGGTCGGTGGGTAGGTTAGTGTGTTGGCGGGTAGGTTAGTGTGTTGGTGAGTAGGTTAGTGTGTTGGAGGTGTGTAGGTTAGTGTGTTGGTGGGTAGGTTAGTGTGTTGGTGGGTAGGTTAGTGTGTTGGTGGGTAGGTCAGTGTGTTGGTGGGTAGGTTAGTGTGTTGGTGGGTAGGTCAGTGTGTTGGTGGGTAGGTTAGTGTGTTGGTGGGTAGGTTAGTGTGTTGGAGGTGTGTAGGTTAGTGTGTTGGTGGGTATGTCTGTAGGTAGATAGGCTAATGTGCCGTTTGGTAGGTAGTTAGTGGTTAAAAAATTAGTGTTAGTTAATGGGTAGGTAGGTCAGTGTGTTGGATGGTAGGTATGTTTGTCGATTAGTAGTATGTTAATGTGTTGGTTAGGAGGTAGTTAGGTTTGTGTCTTGGACGGTAGGAATGCTCTAGTGTTGGTTATAGACTAGTTTGCTGATTGGTAAGTAAGTCATTGATAGGTGAGTGTTTGTTACTTGGATATTGTGTTGTTTTCTAAGCTGCTTCTAAATCACACAGCGAGGTTTGGTTGTTGTGGTCTGTAAGAAACCTTTGAAAGGTTCCAGCTCAAGTGAGGGTCGGCAGGAATGGTCCACGGGATAATCAGCAAAATTCCAACTTACATCCAAAAATTCATTTATCCACAAACCCACAAAGTTCATCTTCCTGAAGCAAGAAATTCCCTTTCCCGAACTACCCAACCAGAGCGAGTCAAGCATTACTGGGATTGGGGTCCACCAAATGGGCACTCATGCAGTCTGGGCTTGAACCCCATAAATAATGAACACGGAGTTTTATCAATTGAAAATGTATTCGAATAAACCTAAAAGTATATTAAATCTATTACAGATTGAGATATGATCATTGACACTTAGCGTCATCTATCGTTGAAAATTATAAATATATTTTTAAAGCAATTTAAAAAAATATATATATATATAATATTAATATATGATTTCTATAAAATAATTATAAAATATGTCTCTAATTGTCATATTTCAGATGGAAGTGCTAGACACTACATTGATCACGTCGCTGCAGAGTCCTCAGGGACTTCGCGTCAAATCTACTCGAGAAGCTGTTTGTGCTCCGATAAAAAATAATTATTCAAAATATTTCTGAAGATAAACGGCCGTGAAACAAAACTCTGAAGGAATGAAAAAGTCAAAAAGGGTTGACAACATTTGTAATAAATTTGCTTTGTCGTTTTTAAAGGTTTTTCTAATGAAATTGGAATGCATAATAATGAGTTTTATCGCGACTAATTTAAATATTTATTTAATTAATTTTGATGTTGTTTGACTTGGGTTTCTCGAAGGTGTCACATTTTCCACACTGTCTATCACACACATTGTCCACACTGTCTATCACACACATTGTCCACACTGTCTATCACACACATTGTCCACACTGTCTATCACACACATTGTACACACTGTCTATCACACATTTTCCACACTGTCTATCACACACATTGTCCACACTGTCTATCACACACATTGTCCACACTGTCTATCACACACATTGTCCACACTGTCTATCACACACATTGTCCACACTACTCCCTTACTCTCAGGGGACTATCTGAGCTTAGGGCCGCCTTGCCGTCCTGACCTCCTGTTGAAATCACTTGGGCTCGGAGAAGCGGTGGAGGACCCGCTCTTCGCCTGGTCCAGGACCCTCCAGCGCCGAGGTCTCCTACCTTCGTCCCCTTTGTAAATTTGACCACATATGTATATCTTTAATTCTATATGTATTTATTTTCCTCTTCTCTCTCTCTCTCTCTCATGTGAGATGTAAAATTGTCTAGATGACAATAAATAATTTTTAATTGTCATTGTCCACACTGTCTATCACACACATTGTCCACACTGTCTATCACACACATTGTCCACACTGTCTATCACACACATTGTCCACACTGTCTATCACACACATTGTCCACACTGTCTATCACACACATTGTACACACTGTCTATCACACGTTGTTCACACTGTCTATCACACACATTGTCCACACTGTCTATCACACGTTGTTCACACTGTCTATCACACACATTGTCCACACTGTCTATCGCACGTTGTTCACACTGTCTATCACACACATTGTCCACACTGTCTATCACACACATTGTACACACTGTATATCACACATTGTCCACACTGTCTATCACACACATTGTTCACAATGTCTATCACACACATTGTCCACACTGTATATCACACGTTGTTCACACTGTCTATCACACACATTGTCCACACTGTCTATCACACATATTGTCCACACTGTCTATCACATACATTGTCCACACTGTCTATCACACACATTGTCCACACTGTATATCACACATTGTCCACACTGTCTATCACACACATTGTCCACACTATCTATCACACATTGTCCACACTGTCTATCACACACATTGTCCACACTGTCTATCACACACATTGTCCACACTGTATATCACACATTGTCCACACTGTCTATCACACACATTGTCCACACTGTCTATCACACACATTGTCCACACTGTATATCACACATTGTCCACACTGTCTATCACACACATTGTCCACACTGTCTATCACACACATTGTCCACACTGTCTATCACACACATTGTCCACACTGTCTATCACACACATTGTCCACACTGTCTATCACACACATTGTCCACACTGTCTATCACACACATTGTCCACACTGTCTATCACACATTGTCCACACTGTCTATCACACACATTGTCCACACTGTATATCACACATTGTCCACACTGTCTATCACACATTGTCCACACTGTATATCACACATTGTCCACACTGTCTATCACACACATTGTCCACACTGTCTATCACACATTGTCCACACTGTCTATCACACACATTGTCCACACTATCTATCACACATTGTCCACACTGTCTATCACACATTGTCCACACTGTCTATCACACATTGTCCACACTGTCTATCACACACATTGTTCACACTATCTATCACACATTGTCCACACTGTCTATCACACATTGTCCACACTGTCTATCACACATTGTCCACACTGTATATCACACATTGTCCACACTGTCTATCACACACATTGTCCACACTGTCTATCACACATTGTCCACACTGTCTATCACACACATTGTCCACACTATCTATCACACATTGTCCACACTGTCTATCACACATTGTCCACACTGTCTATCACACACATTGTCCACACTATCTATCACACATTGTCCACACTGTCTATCACACATTGTCCACACTGTATATCACACATTGTCCACACTGTCTATCACACACATTGTCCACACTGTCTATCACACACATTGTCCACACTGTCTATCACACACATTGTCCACACTGTCTATCACACACATTGTCCACACTGTATATCACACATTGTCCACACTGTCTATCACACACATTGTCCACACTGTATATCACACATTGTCCACACTGTCTATCACACACATTGTTCACACTATCTATCACACATTGTCCACACTGTCTATCACACATTGTCCACACTGTATATCACACACATTGTCCACACTGTCTATCACACATTGTCCACACTGTCTATCACACACATTGTCCACACTGTCTATAACACATTGTCCACACTGTCTATCACACGTTGTTCACACTGTCTATCACACACATTGTCCACACTGTCTATAACACATTGTCCACACTGTCTATCACACACATTGTCCACATTGTATATCACACATTGTCCACACTGTCTATCACACGTTGTTCACACTGTCTATCACACACATTGTCCACACTGTCTATAACACATTGTCCACACTGTCTATCACACACATTGTCCACACTGTATATCACACATTGTCCACACTGTCTATCACACGTTGTTCACACTGGCCAAAAGAAACCAACAATTTATAAATTCTGAAGACGCGACATCTGGCAGTCGGTTTTACAGAGTAGTTTGAGATCTAGGAAATTAATATTTTGTAATAAATACTTTTCATATAACAAGTATACTTTTATAATATCTAAAATAAATATAAATACCTAATATATTTCAGAAAATGATAAATAAAACTTATATATAGAGAGGGTTTTTGATAAAACCGGGAGATATTCATAGTCAGAACGGTGAAGAAAGAAGGAGGCTTGAGAAGGTCGAGAATTAATTAATTTCTTTATTTCCTTTGAAATTTTGCGATAAAATTTTAACATAATTCTTTATCACACGAGGAAATCTGGTTTTTATAGGGTAATTCAATCAAGCTAACATTACACGTTTATAAAACCCTTCAGTTTGCCGTGTGATGCTTGGAAATAATCTAAATAATTTGTATATATGGGGAACTTCTATATCACAGTGGGAGTTTTTAACTATAAAGGTTGTAACAAAGGTTCGTAAACTTATTATGATTTATATTTTTCAAGTGTTTACGAAATTTTGGGACAACCTTGGTAATATTGGTAACCTTGGTGGAATTATAACAGAATTCTTATAGAAAAATAAGAATTTAATCTCTGATGTTCTATATCAAGGGTGGTCAATCAGCAGGTGGGCCAAGTTTCAGAATTACAAGGTTGTCACAAAAGTTCGTAATAATATTATGCTTTATTTTTTGCAAGTGTTTACGAAATTATGGGACAACCTTGGTGAAATTGATAACCTTGGTAAAATTATAACAGAATTCCTAGAAGAATGAGAATTCAATCTCTAATGTTCTATATCAAGGGTAGCCAATCAGCAGGTGGGCCAAGTTTCAGAATTACAAGGTTGTCCCAAAAGTTCGTAAAATATTATGATTTATTTTTTTCAAGTGTTTACAAACTTCTGGGACAAACTTGTAATTCTGAAACTTGGCCCACCTGCTGATTGACCACCCTTAATATAGAACATCAGAGATTAAATCATGCTTTTATAAGAATTCTGTTATAATTTTACGAAGGTTACCAATATTACCAAGGTTGTCCCAAAAGTCCCCGTAAACACTTGAAAAATATAAATCATAATATGTTTACGAACTTCTACGAAAACTTTATATTACAGAAGTTAATATATCGTGTGTTTATTAAATATATGTTGTGTATTTAGGTTTATTTCAACTCTTTATTTATTGTGAAAAAATAGTACAAATGTGATATTGTACTGGGATAAGGTGCATAATTATGAAAAAAAAGGGCATCTCCTTATCGTGCAACTTTTTTCATCTTTATTTATTGCCAAAAATACAAATTAAACATACAATACATGGCTCTCTAAAATCTTAATTATATGCTTTGTTCCGTAGGTAATCTTCGTCTGTTAATTATTCCAAGATCCTTTCTTTTAAAATTGTACAACTCAGTGAATATTCCCCTTTACTCGGATATTTTAATTTTATATTTTATATATTGTAATTTAGATATACTTCCATATTTTAACTATTACAGTAAACCTACATTTCTCCGGCACATGTTTTTATTTATATATGAATCTTTCTATTATTAATATTTGTCTGAATGTTTCTTTTATTTTTTATAAAATTGTAATTAAAATTTAATTTATATATATGTCGTAGCTGTCGTGTTCGAATAGAAGGACGCGACCGTTGTGCATGTACGCGTCAAAAAAGAACTTATTCGACACTCGTGAGCGCGCGCACACGCGGCGGAGGCGTGGCCTTCGCCCGCGCGCGCTGGCTCCCAGATTTATTTTGTACAGATTTATACATGGATGAATTTGTATTTACATTTTAACATAATAATTATGGTGAAAATTAATTATAAATTTTGGATATTATACAAATTATGACATATATATATTAAAATAGGGGCACATTTCGGATGAAAATATTTATTAAAATTCAATATTTCGACGAGGCCTATTATTTTAATTTATTTATTAATGGATTGCTAGATATTTATCAAGATATATATTTGTGAAAAATATGTGGTAGAGCCTACTCCACGCTGACGAGGGCCAACAGCGCGAAACGCGTTCGTGGATGGGGTTTCTTGATTTATCAAGTAAATGGGTTGGCCAAATATCAGGGAACAAACTAAACTAACGTTTAATTGATTTCTGTTCCACTAGATGGCGCTCTGCCTTCAGTAAAGCACATGTGCTCCTGGTCAGGATAGGCCTTCTTTATTTTTAATATATATACTGTATATATATATATGAAATGTAAATAATAAAGTTCATCTAATAAAAACTTAAATCTTAAATATAATTTAAATTAAGTTGATATTATAGAGTAAGTTAACACGGATTTATATATTGACAGAACTATATTTAAAACTTGTAATAATATTAATATTTTATATATAAATAGGGAATTCTATTAGATTAGCAAGCTAAATCTAAATTAAATATATAAGACTAGACGAATGACCCGGGCAACCCCCGGGTTTACCCGATTAAATGTTTTATTCAAACACTATTCGTTACAATTATAAATTGGCGCCGTGGATGTCACTCTTGTGAAACGTCCCGCTCCAAACTTTACAGTCAGATTAGTTACGATATAAATCATCAAATCGAGCGAGCGTCTATAAATATTTCGATTTAGACCAAGTATTCTAATTAGTAAGCGAACTATTATTAATAAAATTTTGAAAAGATTTCGATTTTAAACGTATTTATAACCTTGATAGAGGGCGCTGTTCGTGAGCTAAGTAGAATAATTTGAATATATACGAGGGTGAGTAGAAAGGTAAGGTCGCCTATTTTTTCTTTTCATAGAAAAACACATTTAATCACAACTTTTTATACATCACTGGAAAGGTTGGACACTTTGCTATTTTTCTAGATAGTCGCCTTGATGCTCAATCTCTTTTTTCATCCTGTCAACCAACTTTGTAATTCCGGTGTTGTTCCACTCTCCCGCCGCCTCTTTGAGCCACTTGTCGACCCACCTAGCGGGCACCTTTCTGTAGCCGAGGGTCTCAGACACAATCTTGTGCACGGAGAAGTGGCTGCAATCTTCATTCAGGCCATCCTCGATCTCTTCAAGGGTTATCCGCCGGTTTACGGTTGATTCCGGCAAACTCGGCCGCCCAGACCGCTGTTCATCGTGGACGTTTATCCGCCCCTCGTTAAACTCCCGGCACCATTTCCGCACATTTTTGATGTCCATGCACTTCTCACCATACACTTCCACTAACTGACGGTGAATTCCGACCGGAGAATTATTTTTCGCATTTAAAAAGCGTATAACTGAGCGCAACTCGCACTTGGCGGGAGAGCTAAGGGGAAGTTCCATCGCGAACGGCTGCCAGACAGCGACTGAGCGTCCCAAGATCACCGGGAAGGTTCTAGACGGTAGAGGGGGAACCAAGGAAGGCAGCGGTGTTGTCGGATTTCACCTAGCAACGCGCGTTCGGAAATTATCTCGTAGAAGACCTTAGTGTCCGCCAGGTGGGTCGACAAGTGGCTCAAAGAGGCGGCGGGAGAGTGGTACAACACCGGAATTACAAAGTTGGTTGACAGGATGAAAAAAAGTGATTGAGCATCAAGGCGACTATGTAGAAAAATAGCAAAGTGTCCAACCTTTCCAATGATGTATAAAAAGTTGTGATTAAATGTGTTTTTCTATGAAAAAAAAAATAGGCGACCTTACTTTTCTACTCACCCTCGTAGTTTTAATAATTGATTTATATATTTTTTAAAATAGCCTATCGTCTTCCCCGTATTTTTTAAAACCTATATATGGAAATTTTGGTTTGAATTAGTGAACTACTGCGAATTTGTATACCGGACATACAAACAAACAAACATACAAACATTGATTTTTATATATATAGATATGAGAGGAAATGAGGAAAGTTTACACACATAGAGTAGCAAAAATATAAATTAGTCTGTTAATAAAATAATATATATTTTGCTTCAATATAAATCTTTAGCCAAACATGTTATCCTTTAGTAAGGCAGAAAGAGGGAAAATATCTATGTACAAAATCGAGGTCAAGAAGCGTGGTCTAGTTTAAACGGTGACCTTTCACCTCCCCTATATAAAGTCTATTTAATAATCATAGATCTAATCCATGTGTACATGTCTCCGTGGCGCAATCGGCTAGCGCGTTCGGCTGTTAACTGTTAAAACTGCATAGTAATAAAGATCATTTTTTAAAGGCACCATATCGTTTTTTTTTCAATAAAATCGAAACAAAAAAAAAATTCACAAAAAAATGACCCTATAACTTTCCGCAAGGTTCTAAATGGTCACACGGCCAGTTAATATATAAGTAAATAGATAAATATATAGATATATATTTTAAACTGCGGTAAAAGTTTTTTGAATGAACCCATATCATAAATATGCAATGAAAATAACAATTAAAAATTACTAAAGCAATTTTTAATTGTTATTTTCATTGCATATGTAGCCTAGTGGTCATGGCATCTGCCCGGTAAGCGGAAGTTCGTGGGTTCGTTCCCATCCCTTGACACTTTTTTTATTTTATCCATTCTGACCAAAATCTATCCGTGAACTTCACACAGACAGAATAAGGCAATTATATAAGTAGATTAATAATAATTATTAATTATTATCATTAGATATTGATCATAATGATGATGCGCGCGTTGATGACCAAAATCTATCCGTGAACTTCACACAGTGAACTTCACACAGACAGAATAAGACAATTATATAAGTAGATAAAAGTTGATAATTTTTTGTGTTTAAGTTAGATGATTAAATAGTTGTTTATATGTATTATATTTATATCTTATTAAGGAGAGAAAAATGTAATAAAAGTATTTATTAGTAAATTAAATTTTATTGCCCTTTATCGTTAAAATTTTACACAAATAAATTTACTGGCAATGCGTTTCTTTTTTAAATCTCTACAGACCTTACTGCAATGATATGATTTAATGAATGAGAGGGCTTGGCTCATCAGTAGTGAACCCTCTCAGCGGTTTCGCCAAATTAATCTCTAGACCGCTCTACTATTGTATTGGACTGGTTTTGTTATATACCCTGCATTTTCTATGGAAGGCAGCTAAATGGTGTTTAGTGAACTATGGACATAAGCTTATAGGTCTGTAGAGGTACATACATATAAATTTCAAGGTATTGCATCGAGCAAAGCTCTTCCGCGCAAAACATGTTTTCATAACCATTATATATTAATAATGGTTATGAAAACATGTTTTGCGCGGAAGAGCTTTGCTCGATGCAATACCTTGAAATTTATATGTATGTACCTCTACAGACCTATAAGCTTATGTCCATAGTTCACTAAACACCATTTAGCTGCCTTCCATAGAAAATGCAGGGTATATAACAAAACCAGTCCAATACAATAGTAGAGCGGTCTAGAGATTAATTTGGCGAAACCGCTGAGAGGGTTCACTACTGATGAGCCAAGCCCTCTCATTCATTAAATCATATCATTGCAGTAAGGTCTGTAGAGATTTAAAAAAGAAACGCATTGCCAGTAAATTTATTTGTGTAAAATTTTAAAAGTAATTATATTGGTTAGAATCCTAGAGAGGCACCTCTCCCTTCAATTATACATCAGAACGATTGCATACCACCCCAGTAAAAAACCCTTTACTAGTGATGATATAGAATTATCCACAACACCAGTTCTAGCAAATTCAGACAAACCTGTATACTATGGTTTCGGGCTGGTGTTCTAGCTAATTCTATATCGCCACTTGTAAAGGTTTACTAGAGTAATGTACAGTGCCATCGTTCTGATGCCCAATTGAAGGGAAAGGTGCCTTTCTAGGTACATCATTATAATCCTGCCGAAACTTTATGTTGAAGGAATTATACGTCGAAGGCTCAGTTATGCTGAACAGACATTCTGTCCGATTTTCATAGTGACCATCAAATGAATTTTCATCATCTCTCCCAATATCTGGTTTTAAAACAGCTATTGAGGGTTTTAACGAAATATTTACATTTTAGTTTCCATGCTCTGAATTGTTAAAGAGGAGAATATCTGATGGGGCTCTCACATTTAAAGTGAATTATTTAGGATGAAAACAGCAGCATGTATCTTGACTGTTGTAAATGACAACTTAGGACAACAATTCGCCTGCAGACCTTAATGGAATTTTGGAGGAAGTCAAATGACGCCATGTAAATTTACATTATCTACTTATCTACATATCGGCGTGTATGTTGCATATGTGCCACAGTTGTATAGATGTGTGTATGTGTCAGTGTATAGCTGTGTGTGGATTGCTAATCAGAGTTAGCGTATATTGCATATGTGTCAGTTCTGTATAGATGTTGGTCTGTTCCAGTGCTGTGTGTGGATTGCTAATCAGAGTTAGGGTATATTGTATACGTGCCACAGTTCTGTATAGATGTTGGTCTGTTCCAGTGTATAGCTGTGTGTGGATTGCTAATCAGATTTAGGGTATATTGTATATGTGCCACAGTTCTGTATAGATGTTGGTCTGTTCCAGTGTATAGCTGTATGTGGATTGCTAATCAGAGTTAGGGTATATTGTAAATGTGTCACAGTTGTATAGATGTTGGTCTGTTCCAGTGTATAGCTGTGTGTGGATTGCTAATCAGAGTTAGCGTATATTGCATATGTGTCAGTTCTGTATAGATGTGTGTATGTGTCAGTGTATAGCTGTGTGTGGATTGCTAATCAGAGTTAGCGTATATTGCATATGTGTCAGTTCTGTATAGATGTTGGTCTGTTCCAGTGTTGTGTGTGGATTGCTAATCAGAGTTAGGGTATATTGTATATGTGTCACAGTTGTATAGATGTTGGTCTGTTCCAGTGCTGTGTGTGGATTGCTAATCAGAGTTAGTGTATATTGTATACGTGTCACAGTTGTATAGATGTTGGTCTGTTCCAGTGTATAGCTGTGTGTGGATTGCTAATCAGAGTTAGTGTATATTGTATATGTGTCACAGTTGTATGTATGTGTGTGTATTTATAATAAGTATATCGGAAGAATGCTTGTAAAGATTTTCTCCCAATTATCTCTAACAATCGCAGTTACAGTTATTCCTCAAAGGTTACAATGAACTATATGTTCACTTGATAAGGCACAATTTGGATTATAGATTATAAACACAAGGTAATAAGACCAAATACAAATAAATAAATACTGTAGAACGACATTTGAAAATATCCCGCATGTGTTTCTTTTGAACGAAAAATCGATATTTATTTTAAGGAGAAATAACGATGAAGTATGAAAGGATAAATTGTTTCAGAGTAATGATAAACGAAAAAATAAAAGTGTCCAGGGATGGGAATCGAACCCACAGTTTTCTTTCAAAAGAAACACATGCGGGATATTTTCAAATGTCGTTCTACAATCATAAGCCGCATTATATTGTATACTAGCGGATGTGTACCCGGCTTCGCCCGGGTTTTATCCGAGTGAAAGTTTGCCTAACGAATATTATATATTATGAAGTATAATAAACAATGTTAAAGATTAGTTTTAATTATTAATCAAGATTGTGTGTGAATATGTGAGAAAGATGTAATATCGTTGTTGTTTTCTTGGCCGACTGTTTTACATATGATGTTATCTTAAAATTGCTTGTTTTGAATATTTTTTTAGATTGAGTTGAATGAATTGCTGAATTCTTTTTTGTATTTATATATAAATAAAATTAACTCTGTTGATTTTTTTTTGTATTTAATCGATAACAGCGAAGTTACGCATGTTAAAGTTAGGAAAAATATTTTGATGTTAAGCAAAACCTGCTCCATCTCGTTTTACATAAATGTTGAAAATTTGGTCGAAATTGATGCATTGTAACGAAAGTTTTTAGCGAACACCACTTATGAAATTTGCATTTTATTAATATAGATAAATAGTGTGTTACATTTTATTTATTTATTTGGATTTGGTGTCTTATTACCTTGTGTTTATAATCTATAATCTAAATTGTGCCCCCACACAATTTATTTATTTGGATTTGGTCTTATTACCTTGTGTTTATAATCTACTAGCCGAATGACCCGGGCAATGCCCGTGTTTTACCCGATTGAATGTTTTGCTTCAAATACTATTTGTTACAATTATAAATTGGCGCCTTAAATAATTGCATATGTTAGTTAATAACTATAGCCTATGTGCTTTATCTGTCTATGTACTGTTGGCTTCCGTAGGCGTCTCTTACTGGGAAAAAGAAAGAGAGGATTCCATTTGGTTATTATCTAATATATGCATTTATTTAGGGAGCGACCCGTTCCAACACAATAGTTACAAAGACGAAATAGCGAGTGGGGGGGGGGGGGGGGGCAAAGGTGGCGTGATCGTAGCCAACCAATAGGAGGGCGCTATTCCAAAAAAAAAAAGCAAACGGTGACAGAGGTGAATGATTATGAGATGAAGAATTGATGACGCTCGTAACTGTATATAGAATAATCCAAATTGTGCCCCCACACAATTTATTTATTTGGATTTTGTCTTATTACCTTGTGTTTATATGTTCACTTCTTCTAAACAAAGATGGCGTTGGAATTTTGCTTATGTTTATAATTACATAGATACACTAAACCATTCTCTTTTTATACGTATATCCTAATGAACCGGCATTGTCATCAAAGAACTAAACTATGTTTAAAGCAATATAAACATACCAGTGATATAAATTCAACCAATATATTTTAATTAGTTTTAAAATGTTATGTTGATTGTTTTATTTATATAACTGTCCGGTAGATGGAGCTGTACTATGGTCCTCTGTACATTATAACCCGGCACTACTGGGGGTACTTCTAGCAGGATCTTCTTGGCAAGAACAATTTGGCAACACTGCTGCGGTATTTTACTAGGCTCATTTGATATGGCGCTTTTTACGGCGCGGAAGAATACACGGCGTATCGACCCGCCATAATAGCGCCTGATCAAATTACACAGGGTGACCGGGGAAATTAAGGAAATAGATGAGCGCCTCTTGATAAACAATCTCCGCTTTGGCGGTTGGAGCTCCTTGTCCTTGGTTTGTTGGAGCTCCTTGCCCTTGGTTTGTTGGACCTCCTTGCCCTTGGTTTGTTGGACCTCCTTGTCCTTGGTTTGTTAGAGCTCCTTGTCCTTGGTTTGTTGGAGCTCCTTGTCCTTGGTTTGTTGGAGCTCCCTGTCCTTGTTTGTTGGATCTCCCTATCCTTTGTTTGTTGGAGCTCCTTGTCCTTGGTTTGTTGGAGCTCCTTGCCCTTGGTTTGTTGGAGCTCCTTGTCCTTGGTTTGTTGGAGCTCCTTGTCCTTGGTTTGTTGGAGCTCCTTGTCCTTTGTTTGTTGGAGCTCCTTGTCCTTGGTTTGTTGGAGCTCCTTGTCCTTGGTTTGTTGGAGCTCCCTGTCCTTTGTTTGTTGGAGCTCCCTGTCCTTTGTTTGTTGGAGCTCCTTGTCCTTTGTTTGTTGGAGCTCCTTGTCCTTGGTTTGTTGGAGCTCCTTGTCCTTTGTTTGTTGGAGCTCCTTGTCCTTGGTTTGTTGGAGCTCCTTGTCCTTGGTTTGTTGGAGCTCCTTGTCCTTGGTTTGTTGGAGCTCCTTGTCCTTGGTTTGTTGGAGCTCCTTGTCCTTGGTTTGTTGGAGCTCCCTGTCCTTGTTTGTTGGATCTCCCTGTCCTTTGTTTGTTGGAGCTCCTTGTCCTTGGTTTGTTGGAGCTCCTTGTCCCTCTCCAGTCTCTATATATAACTACAACTTTGATACATTCAAGATTGAAGATAGGTTATATATCATTTTGAAAATAGTTGTCAATTCCTCACTACACATTACAACGTATATACAGTAATGATTTGGCAATGTTGCGGAGGAATATAATATTGTTGCCATATCCTGGAGGGTTGGCTTCATATTTGATTGGTCCATATCCAGGTTATAGGTCAGACCAGAACGAGTAATCATAAAATACATTTATTTAAAAAACTACGAATATTTTCTCACAATGGATATCTTTTTTTATTTTAAATAGCAAGTTTTCAAGCAATAATCTCTCTTCAAACGAAGAGATTTTTAAAATAAAAATACTCATTGTGAGAAAACATTCGTAGGTTTTTAAAACCCTTTCTCAATTTTATCTTGAAATTTACTCTAATAAGGAAAGTATTAAGTTCGCCAGATCTCTAAATATAACATAGAGATATATAAACAAACTATTTACAAACAAAAGGCTGACGTCACGTGACGGATGATGATACGCCGAGTGGATCATCACAGATTATTCAGTGACATACCGAGATATATATACTCGAGTCTAATAGAATTGCATACTCTTTATCATTTCCTGAATTCTTCCTCCTCCAATAAATAATCAGTCAGCCAGCTGGGACTCGTGGTTCAGACTGAGGGGCGGCTGGGAATGAAGCTTCCAACCAACGTGATGGAAGGCTGTTTCAGCACAAACCACATTCTGTAATTAGTCCATCTTCATGCTTGTCCATTTGGCAGATAAATAACTCTTTGGTTAATTCTCTGAAGATTTAATTTAATCCCTCTTTGTCAAATTCCCTGAAGATTTAATTGTGGGTCTCATGAAATCAAAGTCAGCCTTGGACTGAAGAGGGCCAATAGCTCGAAACTACACATGAGCTTTTGAATTTGCCAAAGGTGATGTTGAGGCTCTGTCATCGACCCGATTCCGCTAGTTTGCGGAGACACTACAATAGATGGTGATTATTTTAGTGTTTATTTTGACGAGAGAGGTACCAAGAGAGAACAATAAAATTAGTTATTAACAGCACAATAAAGACTCAAGAAAGAATGAAAAAGAACTATTACAAAAGAAACACATGGAAAGAAGCTACGAACCAGGAGAATTAGTAGCAGTTTGGACACCAATTAGTAAAATAGGAAAGTGTGAGGAACCTCTGAGAAAATATTTTGGTCCATATAGAATATTAAAGAAGATGTCTAGCGTCAATTATCTAATATAACCGAAAGATAATCCGGGCCAAGACCCTCTGATAGTTCATGTTTCAAGACTCAAGCCTTATTATGAGAGAATGGATGAGGTCATTCACGAGGACGTGACAACCTCTGGAGAGGGGGAAGTGTTGCATCAATTTTAATACGCCCTACATTTATTCAAAATAATCTATGATATTTAATATTTATTTAAAACAGATTATTTAGATTATCATCATTCCTTTTTTAGTTTTATTCCTTTTGTAATATTTTATTGTATTAATATCTTGATTGCTTATTGGAGCGAGAGAGGACCTAGACTGCGGATCACGACCTACGAGGAAGACAACGAATAAATAAACAAAATAACTTTAAAAGGTAATTTATTTTTACTTACTCTTCTTTATTTGCTTTGAGTATGGAAACCCGCTCGGGAAACGTGTATAACACCAAGAAGGAAGAAACCAAGGTCGACGACCCTGCAAAGCTGCAACTTGGTGCAACAATATTCACGTTTATCCACAATGAACTCTCTCTCTCGATACCATATTTGACAATTCTATTTTTCAAGGAGAACCAACATTCTTTGAATGAAAAGATTTTCTGCAAACTTCCATCAAACATCACAAGGTGATTTCTTAAATAAAACCAAAACTTCCAATGAGAACAAGATTGACACATCAACTAGGAGATTATTTGATGAAACAAACTCTGTTTAAATCTCTCCAAAGGATTGTGGCTTCCCTAAGTCGGCCTGGAATTAAAAATCTCAATTTTCCATCGTCAAATTTAATTAAAAGTAATTCACAGAGAGATTCGCCACACGCCAAATGACTTCTTTCATACAATGCGCAAACAATACTTCAATTTAATTCCTGCAGCCATAAATATAGAGCGCAGATTTTATTGGGGCGGAATTTATTTATTTATTTATGCTGTGAGGAGGTAATAAATAGTTTTTAATTTCGTGCTCGGATTAGGCGGCGAATTCTTCTGGGATGTTGTGGGGAGGGTCTGAAGGTCAGGTGTTGGGACCTCTTTTATAGAAACCTCATTCACCGAATGTCTCACTTTCAACTGCAGAGAGTACACCCCTATCCCCCGATTTACACGGTACTTGTTTTACACGTTTTCGCTTTTACGCGGTTTTCCAAATAAGTTTTTTTTTTGTTTTTATCGCACTATACTAAATTCTACTGTGATTGAACACATGTTCTGTGTACACATCTCACGAGGAATCCCGAGCTTATGTGCTGACTTACTGCACACGCACACTGTGTCTGTATTTCTAATTTTTAAAAATTTGTAATTTTCGATTTACACGTTTTTCTCAGGAACGTATCTACCGTGTAAATCGGGGGATAGGTGTACGTCCTTGTCGAGAAACTTGAATCAACGAATGTCTAAGTATTTTTTAATATGCAGTGATTTTTTTTCATATTGATAATTTATGATAAAGTCATCTCCTTATCGTGCAGCTGAAAGTTGCTGATGGCTTGCGCCATCTATCGGAATAAATATCAACTATTCTCGTTGATTTCCAATTATTACAGAATTGGCCAAATACCCATTCTTGATTAATCAAGAAAAGCTAACCACGTACGCGTTTCGGGCTGTTGGCCCTCATCAGCGTGGTACAAGCTGTACCTCAACGACCAAAAAATTGGTCATTCAGGCATTCTGAAAAATCATTAAACGGGTAGTTAAGGCCAGATTTGCGTGAGACCGCGAAATTCTGGAATAATTAAAAATCAACGAGAATAGTTGATGTTTATTCTGATAGATGGCGCAAGCCAGCACGATAAGGAGATGTCTTTTTAATAATTTATGCACCTTATCCCAGTACAATATCACAATTTTACTATTTTTTTTCACATTCATAATTCAGCCTACTGAAAAATATGGCACAATATATTGTAGATAAATATCACTATAGCGTTCTAGAAAATCAACACCAGCTTGAATAGTGTTTTAGATCTAGGGAGGAGAGAGAATTTATACATGATCCTACCTAGATACAACTATCTATTCAAGTTAGTGTTGATTTTCTAGAACGCTATAGTCATATTAATCTACAATATATTGTGCCATATTTTTAGGAGGCTAAATTATCAATATATAAAAAAGCACTGCATATACAAAGATAATTTTGCAATAATCTCCAATCAACAGTAGTATGTATTCCTACAGAGCCGAATATTGCCTAGATTTCTAGACTGTATGAATATGCTTACAGTACCTTAAAGTAAACATTTTGATGCGTATGATTATTTTTAATATAAAACAGTTTTCTACTGCCCTTACTGCAATGATAAAAATAGTTAAAATTTCTGATAACAGATGGCGCTAATCAATCCGATTAAAACCTGGCTGTGTATGTATCTTATTGCCACGTGGAGGGAAGACCAACTTCGGGATGAGACAGCAATTTATTTCAGGCAAGAACAAACTATGAATGATAAACAAAAGATAAGCAAAAGAAGGAAGTGTACAGAGAGTATAACAAAATATATTAGTAAATTCAATTTAATTGCCATCTATCGTTAAAATTTTACACAAATAAATTTACTGGCAATGCGTTTCTTTTAAATATCATCAAATATTATCTCTACAGACCTTACTGCAATGATATAAGTTATTGAATGAGGGGGCTTGGCTCATCAGTAGTGAACCCTCTCAGCGGTTTCGCCAAATTAATCTCTAGACCGCTCTACTATTGTATTGGAGTATGCCCTGTATTTTCTATGGAAGGCAGCTTAGGGGTGTTTAGTGAATTATGGACATAAGCTTATAGGTCTGTAGAGGTTTTTTTAAAAACATATTTTGCGGAAGAGCTTTGCTCAATGCAATACCTTGAAATTATATGTATGTACCTCTACAGACCTATAAGCTTATGTCCATAGTTCACTAAACACCCCTAGGCTGCCTTCCATAGAAAATACAGGGTATACTCCAAACCAATCCAATACAATAGTAGAGCGGTCTAAAGATTAATTTGGCGAAACCGCTGAGAGGGTTCACTACTGATGAGCCAAGCCCCCTCATTCAATAACTCATATCATTGCAGTAAGGTCTGTAGAGATAATATTTGATGATATTTGAAAGAAACGCATTGCCAGTAAATTTATTTGTGTAACATTATAACAAAATATAAACATAAAAAATAATACTCTGCTAATAAAATAATAAATACTTTGTTACAATATGATAATGACCTGCCACAGGTTGGGAAATATATCAAACATCGAGCTGAAATTCTAAACGCTCGTTTCCAAATATTTATTCTCACTCCTGATGGTTGTAAAGGAATGTCTATCTTCTTTGTCCTTCTGGCTTGCTGGAAATTGCTCTTAGATCTAGAAAACAGAAGACACTAGATGGCCTCTGGAAATCGTTAAGGACTGTTAAGATGGTCTATATCAAAATATCAAAGACCAAGCCTTATTTCCAGGAAACATCGATGCAGGGCTGTTGCTAAACGTCAAGGCTTACACATTGAAAACAATAAGTTGTATAAATATTTGTAAATTGTTTTTTTTTTTAAAGCACTAAAAGGATTTAAAAGCGCGAATGTTTCTTTTTTATACATAAAACGAACTTCTACTGTCCTTACTGCGATGAAAAAATATATTGGGAGGGCTTGGCTCATCAGTGGTGAACCCTCCCAGCGGTTTCGCCAATTTAATCCACCAGACCGCTTCTCAGAGCTCTAATATTGTGTTGGATCATTCTGCTTTTATATGCTACACTGAAGGATGGAATCTTTATATATAAAAAAGAAACATTCGCGCTTTTAAATCCTTTTATTTTATATGTATAGATGGCGCGTTATTGCTTTGTGTTAATTTATTCCTAATGGCCTTGTCATTATAGTTTGCTGAAGAGCATTGCTCGAAGCAAATATTTGAATGTAATTCTACTGTCCTATAAGCTTATGTCCATAGTTTACTTGAAAACCATTTCTAAGATTCCATCCTTCAGTGTAGCATATAAAAGCAGAATGATCCAACACAATATTAGAGCTCTGAGAAGCGGTCTGGTGGATTAAATTGGCGAAACCGCTGGGAGGGTTCACCACTGATGAGCCAAGCCCTCCCAATATATTTTTTCATCGCAGTAAGGACAGTAGAAGTTCGTTTTATGTGTAAAAAAGAAACATTCGCGCTTTTAAATCCTTTTATTTTATATGTATAGATGGCGCGTTATTGCTTTGTGTTAAAAAGCACTAAAATGGTTCTTTCAAAAATAGAACACCGCCTCTGTGAATTACATTTATATTCAGAGGTGATATAGGAGTGGATATAAAGTGTCCATCCAGATATATTGGAGATGTCGCTGTGACTGCAGCGAGAAACACGTGTGCGGAGCGCCGCAACGAGGTTTTCAATTAGAGAGATTGGGAGCTGAAGTCGGTCCCACGGGAGGAACCATGGATCGATGACCTCCATAGGAAGTCCGTGTCCTTGGTCCGCTTCCCGCAGGTGTGGTCCTTGGCTTAGTGCCGGTCACATGTCTGACCTCAGGTTCTTGGCTAACTGGACCATGGAGCGGTCACATGTGTCTGATGCCTTGCATGAACTCAGGCCATGGTCAATATATCATGGAAGGGTTACATGTGTTTGATATGTTGGCTGACCTCAGGTCCTTGGTGAATATACCATAGAGCGGTCACATGGACTTTATGCTTTGTCTAACCTCAGCTCATTAGTTCAATGGATCATAGAGTGGTCACATGTGTTTGATGCCTTGGTTGACCATGCGGTTTACTAGCATCAGAAAGAAATTGTTGATAATGTTTAGATTGAGTAGCTGAAGCACTCTTCATGTAGCTACTTTTCAAAGATATTTAAACTGGAATCTGAAATACTCGTCTCTGTTACCTGGATTGTGTCTCTAGGGCTAATGTGCGCTCTTGACCATTTGCACAAACTGTTCACCAATTTGGCCTTTTTCTCGAGACAAGCAAGTCCTTATGCAGTCCTATAAATCTGTAGTTAGACTATGTTTGAAATTATATTAAGTCTATAATTGAATCATATCAATTATTCATTTAGTGTAGTGAAGTTTATGGCAACTACAGACATGGCATTACAGTTATCTGGAAACTACAGACATGACATAACAGTTTTCTGGAAACTACAGACATGGCATAACAGTTTTCTGGAAACTACAGACATGGCATTACAGCTTCCTGGCAACTACAGACATGGCATTACAGTTTTCTGGAAACTACAGACATGACATAGCAGTTTTCTGGAAACTACAGACATGACATAACAGTTTTCTGGAAACTACAGACATGGCATTACAGTTATCTGGAAACTACAGACATGGCATTACAGTTTTCTGGAAACTACAGACATGGCATTACAGCTTCCTGGCAACTACAGACATGGCATTACAGTTTTCTGGAAACTACAGACATGGCATTACAGTTTTCTGGAAACTACAGACATGGCATTACAGTTTTCTGGAAACTACAGACATGGCATTACAGTTATCTGGAAACTACAGACATGGCATTACAGTTATCTGGAAACTACAGACATGGCATTACAGTTTTCTGGAAACTACAGACATGGCATTACAGTTATCTGGAAACTACAGACATGGCATTACAGTTATCTGGAAACTACAGACATGGCATTACAGTTATCTGGAAACTACAGACATGGCATTACAGTTATCTGGAAACTACAGACATGGCATTACAGTTATCTGGAAACTACAGACATGGCATTACAGTTTTCTGGAAACTACAGACATGGCATTACAGTTATCTGGAAACTACAGACATGGCATTACAGTTTTCTGGAAACTACAGACATGGCATTACAGTTATCTGGCAACTACAGACATGGCATTACAGTTTTCTGGAAACTACAGACATGGCATTACAGTTTTCTGGAAACTACAGACATGGCATTACAGTTTTCTGGAAACTACAGACATGGCATTACAGTTTTCTGGAAACTACAGACATGGCATTACAGTTTTCTGGAAACTACAGACATGGCATTACAGTTTTCTGGAAACTACAGACATGGCATTACAGTTTTCTGGAAACTACAGACATGGCATTACAGTTTTCTGGAAACTACAGACATGGCATTACAGTTTTCTGGAAACTACAGACATGGCATTACAGTTATCTGGCAACTACAGACATGGCATTACAGTTTTCTGGAAACTACAGACATGGCATTACAGTTATCTGGAAACTACAGACATGGCATTACAGCTTCCTGGCAACTACAGACATGGGATTACAGTTTTCTGGAAACTACAGACATGGCATTACAGTTATCTGGCAACTACAGACATGGCATTACAGTTTTCTGGAAACTACAGACATGGCATTACAGTTTTCTGGAAACTACAGACATGGCATTACAGTTATCTGGAAACTACAGACATGGCATTACAGCTTCCTGGCAACTACAGACATGGCATTACAGCTTCCTGGCAACTACAGACATGGCATTACAGTTTTCTGGAAACTACAGACATGGCGTTACAGTTTTCTGGAAACTACAGACATGGCATTACAGCTTCCTGGCAACTACAGACATGGCATTACAGTTATCTGGAAACTACAGACATGGCATTACAGTTATCTGGAAACTACAGACATGGCATTACAGTTATCTGGAAACTACAGACATGGCATTACAGTTATCTGGAAACTACAGACATGGCATTACAGCTTCCTGGCAACTACAGACATGGCATTACAGCTTCCTGGCAACTACAGACATGGCATTACAGTTTTCTGGAAACTACAGACATGGCATTACAGTTTTCTGGAAACTACAGACATGGCATTACAGTTTTCTGGAAACTACAGACATGGCATTACAGTTTTCTGGAAACTACAGACATGGCATTACAGTTATCTGGAAACTACAGACATGGCATTACAGTTTTCTGGAAACTACAGACATGGCATTACAGTTTTCTGGAAACTACAGACATGGCGTTATAGGTTTATAGCAACTACAGACATGGCATTATAGTTGTATAGCAACAACAGGAATGGCATTACAGCTTCCTGGCAACAACAGGCATGGCATTACAGCTTCCTGGCAACAACAGGCATGGCATTACAGCTTCCTGGCAACAACAGGCATGGCATTACAGCTTACTGGCAACAACAGGCATGGCATTACAGCTTCCTGGCAACTATAGACACGGCATTACAGCTTCCTGGCAACAACAGGCATGGCATTACAGCTTCCTGGGAACTACAGACATGGCATTACAGCTTCCTGGCAACAACAGGCATGGCATTATAGCTTCCTGGCAACAACAAGCCTGGCATTAATCTCTTGTCAACCTGAAGTAAAACGTTAGTTTTCCTGATATTCGTGGTGCATTAACAGAACTTACACACCACAGAAGTCACCATTGTGCATAGGTACGTTAAATCCCAGGTGAGACGGAGACTCCAAAGAAGATTATTTGTATTCCTAAGGGAGCCCCATGTTAGAGTCCATGTGCCACCAAGCAGACAAACGCCCTGTACACGGGGATACCCCATATCAAGTGTAGTTCTCCAATAACTCTCCCCTAGCTGTAAACAATGCTGCGAGAAATGAAAAGTTGAAGGGAGATTATGCAAATGTATGCAAATCACCTCAATAACGTTCGGTTAATATCTGGCGTATTAATTTGTTTTTAAATTACTTCTCCGCGCAGCTGGGGCCGTCCCAGGGGAGTTGGCTGTTCCAGGGGGAGTTTGTTTTCACGGGGGTACCGTCCTAAGGAGGTTTTTATCACGGGGGTCATTCCCAGGGGAGTTGGCTGTCGCGGGGTTTGTTTCAGGGGAATTGGCTGTTTGTCAACTCTCCCGTAAAAATGTATTTAAAAGAGCTAGAATCCCAAACCTGACTAAACATTACTTTATAAATTATTGAAGTCTAATGTAAATTTTGCCCTTCTCTCAAGTTTATTTGTCATACCTGCAATTTTATTTCTGGCGAACTGTATAACTACACATGTTCCTTACACTTTATTTGTTAAGAAAAAGGCATCTCCTTATCGTGCAACTGAAAGTTGCTGATGGCTTGCGCCATCTATCGGAATAAGCCATCAGCAACTTTCAGTTGCACAATAAGGAGATGCCTTTTTCTTAATTTATGCACCTTATCCCAGTACAATGTCACATTTGTACTATTTGTTCACTTCAATTGCTGCCCCACACTCAACGTGGAAACCGGTTCAATACGATAAAAATAAATAAAGTTCCACTCCGCTGTAAAGTTGCCGGCGCCGAGGTCACGTGACGTCACGTGACAAGTCCAACGATCCCGTGTTCCGGTAGGTAGCTGACCAATATCCGGTGGTTGTCATGGCAACGCCTTTGTTCTGTCTTAATGGCCCCGACTGTGCCGTGTGCAAATGTTCTTCGTCTCGGAGGATCGTTGTGAGGGCCTGGCTCATCATTTGTAGCCCTCACTTTCATTTACCACCTAACACGACATCTCTTAGTAGTCATTGTGGGTGTATTGGAGGGTGGAAGACACCACACAATATCTTGGCAGCCATTATCGGTGTATTGGAGGGTGGAAGACACCACACAATATCTTGGCAGCCATTATGGGTGTATTGGTGTGTGGGGAGAGATGTTAAAACACAATTCAATTTATTAGAGAGAATAACTAGAGAGAAAAACTGACAGTTCTGTAGGTTTTGTCTCTTATTGGAGATTAGGTCAAATAAACTTTGAATCTACAAAGGAGGTTTCTCAACGCTGTAAATTTTGTTTGAACGGATGTTTTTTGATCTTGAGAGAAACGAATCATGAGCGACGCTCCCCGAGTGCCGCCAAGTTCATCCAACATGGCGGAGATCTTACGCTGATTCAAAATGGATGCTTCAAGATCTGTGCTTCAGATGATGAGGAAATGGAAGCGCTAAAGAACGTGTTTAAAACCAAATTTTCCAAAATAATTCTATATACAGTTACGAGCGTCATGCGTTTTTAATTCTTCAGTTTTCATCTCTGTTACCGTTTGCTTTTTTTTGGAATGGCGCTCTCCTATTGGTTGGCTACGATCACGCCACCTTTGCCCCCTCCCCATCATGCCCCCCCACTCGCTTTTTGGTTTTTGTAACTATTGTGTTGGAGCGGGTCGCACCTTAAATAAATGCATATATTAGTTAATAACTAAATGGAATCCTCTCTTTCTTTTTCCCAGTAAGAGACGCTTACGGAAGCCAACAATACATAGACAGATAAAGCACATAGGCTATAGTTATTAACTAATATATGCATTTATATAAGGCGCCACTTTATAATTGTAACAAATAGTATTTGAATCAAAACATTCAATCGGGTATAAAACACGGGCGTTGCCCGGGTCATTCGGCTAGAATATGATATCAAGGAAATGTGTGGAGAGAGATACGTGCAGCCGAGAGTAATCGACCAGCCAATTTTAATATATTTATTTTGGTCGCTCTCTAATTCAATAACGTTCCATTTACGTGGATGTTTTGAAAGTAAATAGCCCCAGTTTATGGAGCCATAAAACTGCTGACAATTGGCCCATTTTATTGGTTGGCGCAGCACCTGGTCGTCTTGTGAACAGCTTCCGTCGTTAATTATTTGAATAGATGTGAACTTTACCTTAGTCAAGTGTGGAAAATTATAATGTGAACTTGAGGTTTTACCTTAGTCAAGCGTGGAAAATTATAATGTGAACTTGAGGTTTTACCTTAGTCAAGTGTGGAAAATTATAATGTGAACTTGAGGTTTTACCTTAGTCAAGTGTGGAAAATTATAATGTGAACTTGAGGTTTTACCTTAGTCAAGTGTGGAAAATTATAATGTGAACTTGAGGTTTTACCTTAGTCAAGTGTGGAAAATTATAATGTGAACTTGAGGTTTTACCTTAGTCAAGTGTGGAAAATTATAATGTGAACTTGAGGTTTTACCTTAGTCAAGTATGGAAAATTATAATGGGAACTTGAGGTTTTACCTTAGTCAAGTATGGAAAATTATAATGGGAACTTGAGGTTTTACCTTAGTCAAGTGTGGAAAATTATAATGGGAACTTGAGGTTTTACCTTAGTCAAGTATGGAAAATTATAATGGGAACTTGAGGTTTTACCTTAGTCAAGTGTGGAAAATTATAATGTGAACTTGAGGTTTTACCTTAGTCAAGTGTGGAAAATTATAATGTGAACTTGAGGTTTTACCTTAGTCAAGCGTGGAAAATTATAATGTGAACTTGAGGTTTTACCTTAGTCAAGTGTGGAAAATTATAATGTGAACTTGAGGTTTTACCTTAGTCAAGCGTGGAAAATTATAATGTGAACTTGGGTTGACCTTGGCAATGAATTGAAAGAGTATAATTTAAACTTGGGTTTTTATTGTCACAAATTGATAAATATATTATGAACTCGGGTTTAATTTTGTCACGATTTGAAAGAGTATAATGTGAAATTGGGTTTACCCCCCTCCCCCTTACTCGTGAATTGAAATATTATAATGTGAATTTGGGTTTAATTTTGTCACAAATCGAAATATTATAATGTGAGTTATAGTCACGAGTTATATATGTATCGGCTGTGCAACATTCAAAATTTTAACACTAATTTAAACCTTATAAATTAATAGAGCGGCATATTACTGCAATGGTACTGTAGATGTCGGATAGCGGGATTACCAGGACGTCGATGTATTATGTCTGTAGCTAACCCCATCCATGGTACTGTAGATGTCGGATAGCGGGATTACCAGGACGTCGATGTATTATGTCTGTAGCTAACTCCATCCATGGTACTGTAGATGTCGGATAGCGGGATTACCAGGACGTCGATGTATTATGTCTGTAGCTAACCCCATCAATGGTACTGTACACAAGCTGCCGTGTTGTGGCAGGTGGTCGCGGTGATGTCCGTCTTCTTCATCTGTGTCTCCATCCTGTCCTTCTGCCTCAAGACGCACCCCAACATGCGCGTGCCCGTGCTGGTCAACCGCACCATCATCATGCCGCCCAACATCACGCTCTGGACGCTGGACAAGACCAAGACGGACGCTCACCGCGCCTTCTTCTACATTGAGAGCGTGTGCAATGCCTGGTTCAGCTTCGAGATCGCCAGCCGTTTCGTCGTGAGCCCCAGCAAGCTCGACTTCGTGCGAGCGCCCATCAACATCATCGACTTCATCGCCACGATGTCCTTCTACTCCGATATGGTGCTGCAGAAGCTGGCGGCCGACCTGGAGAACGCGGATATACTCGACTTCTTCAGCATCATCCGGATCTTCAGGCTATTCAAGCTGACGAGGCACTCGCGAGGGCTCAAAATCCTAATTCATACTTTCAAAGCAAGCGCTAAAGAACTGTTCCTCTTAGTTTTCTTCCTTTTTCTGGGCATTGTGATCTTCGCCAGCCTGGTGTACTACGCCGAGAGGCTCCAGGTCAACCCCAAGAACGACTTCACCAGTATACCGGAGGGTCTGTGGTGGGCGATCGTGACCATGACCACGGTGGGCTACGGCGACATGGTGCCGCGGACGTACATGGGCATGCTGGTGGGCGCCCTGTGCGCGCTGGCCGGCGTGCTGACCATCGCCCTGCCCGTGCCTGTGATCGTCTCCAACTTCACCATGTTCTACTCGCACACGCAAGCGCGCGAGAAGCTTCCCAAGCAGCGGCGGAGGGTACTCCCTGTGGAGCAGCCGCGGGCGTTCCGCGGCCGGCCTGGCCTGCCTCCCAGCGGCATGCAGCACCGCAGGATGAACGCCATCAAACACCATCACCACCCGTCCTCGGCGCCGGCGGAGAACAAGATCGGTAAGACTCTTCTTATTCCTAACATGGTAGAACATTGTCGTCATTAAATAGATAAAAAATAGTTTGTTTTTTAATATTAGTAATTTTCTACAAGAGTGTTGCTTTAAGCGTAAAAAGTGTTCACTGATCTGATGCATAAACATAAACACAAGAGTTTCAAATTCCAATAAGTGAATAAAAAATGCCGTTTGTTAACATAACTATACCTTGACTTGATCAATGCGACCTCACTAACGTGGTACGATGTTCCCCAAACTAAATACACTCTGAGGCTGTACCAACCTGGCACAATGTTCTGATTAAGAGAAGTGCATCTTTTAATCGTGCAGCTAAAAATTGCTGATGGCCTGCGCCATCTATCTGAATAAGTTTTAGTTGCACGATCTGGATATGTCTTTATCTTAATTTAACTACATAATCCCAGTAAATTACATTTTTTTCACTATGTTTTACAATGTTAGATAAATTCCATAGAAGATGTTGTACCAAAGTTACACAATGTTCCAAGTTAGATAAATTCCATAGAAGATGTTGTACCAAAGTTGCACAATCTTCCAAGTTAGATAAATTCCATAGAAGATGCTGTACCAAAGTTACACAATGTTCCAAGTTAGATAAATTCCATAGAAGATGTTGTACCAAAGTTACACAATGTTCCTAGTTAGATAAATTCAATAGAAGATGTTGTACCAAAGTTGTACAATGTTCCAAGTTAGATAAATTCCATAGAAGATGTTGTACCAAAGTTACACAATGTTCCAAGTTAGATAAATTCAATAGAAGATGTTGTACCAAAGTTGTACAATGTTCCAAGTTAGATAAATTCCATAGAAGATGTTGTACCAAAGTTACACAATGTTCCAAGTTAGATAAATTCCATAGAAGATGTTGTACCAAAGTTACACAATGTTCCAAGATAGATAAATTCCACATAGATGTACCAAAGTTACACAATGTTCCAAGATAGATAAATTCCACATAGATGTACCAAAGTTACACAATGTTCCAAGTTATATAAATTCCACATAGATGTACCAAAGTTGTACAATGTTCCAAGTTAGATAAATTCCACATAGATGTACCAAAGTTGTACAATGTTCCAAGTTATATAAATTCCACATAGATGTACCAAAGTTACACAATGTTCCAAGTTATATAAATTCCACATAGATGTACCAAAGTTGTACAATGTTTCAAGTTAGATAAATTCCACATAGATGTACCAAAGTTGTACAATGTTCCAAGTTATATAAATTCCACATAGATGTACCAAAGTTGCACAATGTTCCAAATTAGATAAATTCCACATAGATGTACCAAAGTTGTACAATGTTCCAAGTTATATAAATTCCACATAGATGTACCAAAGTTACACAATGTTCCAAGTTAGATAAATTCCACATAGATGTATCAAAGTTACACAATGATCCAAGTTAGATAAATTCCACATAGATGTACCAAAGTTGCACAATGTTCCAAGTTAGATAGATTCCACATAGATGTACCAAAGTTGCACAATGTTCCAAGTTAGATAAATTCCACTTAGATGTACCAAAGTTGCACAATGTTCCAAGTTAGATAAATTCCACATAGATGTACCAAAGTTGCACAATGTTCCAAGTTAGATAAATTCCACATAGATGTACCAAAGTTGCACAATGTTCCAAGTTAGATAAATTCCACATAGATGTACCAAAGTTGCACAATGTTCCAAGTTAGGTAAATTCCACATAGATGTACCAAAGTTGCACAATGTTCCAAGTTAGATAAATTCCACATAGATGTACCAAAGTTACACAATGTTCCAAGTTAGATAAATTCCACATAGATATACCAAAGTTACACAATGTTCCAAGTTAGATAAATTCAACATAGATGTACCAAAGTTGCACAATGTTCCAAGTTAGATAAATTCCACATAGATGTACCAAAGTTGTACAATGTTCCAAGTTAGATAAATTCCACATAGATGTACCAAAGTTGTACAATGTTCCAAATTAGATAAATTCCACATAGATGTACCAAAGTTGCACAATGTTCCAAGTTAGATAAATTCCACATAGATGTACCAAAGTTGTACAATGTTCCAAGTTAGATAAATTCCACATAGATGTACCAAAGTTGCACAATGTTCCAAGTTAGATAAATTCCACATAGATGTACCAAAGTTGCACAATGTTCCAAGTTAGATAAATTCCACATAGATGTACCAAAGTTACACAATGTTCCAAGTTAGATAAATTCCACATAGATATACCAAAGTTACACAATGTTCCAAGTTAGATAAATTCCACATAGATGTACCAATGTTGCACGATGTTCCAAGTTAGATAAATTCCACATAGATGTACCAAAGTTACACAATGTTCCAAGTTAGATAAATTCCACATAGATGTACCAAAGTTACACAATGTTCCAAGTTAGATAAATTCCACATAGATATACCAAAGTTATACAATGTTCCAAGTTAGATAAATTCCACATAGATGTACCAATGTTGCACGATGTTCCAAGTTAGATAAATTCCACATAGATGTACCAAAGTTACACAATGTTCCAAGTTAGATAAATTCCACATAGATGTACCAAAGTTACACAATGTTCCAAGTTAGATAAATTCCACATAGATGTACCAAAGTTACACAATGTTCCAAGTTAGATAAATTCCACATAGATGTACCAAAGTTACACATTGTTCCAAGTTGCATAATGTACCAAAGTTGCATAATGTTGCAAGTTGCATAAGCCCGCGGTGTAAGAGGATTATTCGCTGCCAGCTGGAGGTAATTGACACGAGGGCAAGGACCTTCTGTTGTTGTTTTTTAATTTCCACCGCGGGATTAAAGTTTGATTGAAGCGGGCTGACATCTTCGCTGAATATTTGCATAAAAACCTGTATAACAAATATTCCATAGAAATTCCTTCAACCTCGGATATAGAAAATATCTTGTGGTCCAAATTAGTAATATTTGAAGCTCCCTCATATAACAGAAGGTGAAATATGAAAACATATTCACATATTTACAACTTGTTCAGGCAAAATTACGAAGCATGTAAAGTGAAATAATTTCTTAACGCCATTTTCCCTCTTGACAAACCAATACGTTTAGCTATTAGCAAATATATTCATATGAAATATGCAAACAAGTTAACCTTCAATAATACCATATTTCAAATATTTCAATGTGAACACTTTGAATGCAAATTTGCTAAAATACATTTCTATGCAATTATTCCAATATGCTGAGAGATTAAAATATGTAAATATGTCAGGATGCACAAGAAGGCAATATGCAAATAACCTGCCGGGAAAGATTCCATTAAGCTGCCGAATGTCACACCGATATCTCGAGTGTTGTCGCTCTATTGTGCAACTTCCATTCCTGATGTCACCTCGCGGACTATGCAACTACATTGAGAGACATCGCTCTCTGATGTGGAGGAAGCCGGTTATGACAGGAATTTAAAATTGACTTTCTGATTACAGTGTCCCCATGACATCCTTCATTTGAAAGAAAAAAATATTTAACTTTTTTACAACAATACAAGCAGAGAGCTGGATAGCTCACTGAGGCAATTACTATTGATCCGTTGATATTTGGGAGAAATAAGGTAAAAAGTACAGTTTCGGCTGTGTTAGTTCCATTGTTGGTGAAAGCGCCATCTCGGTAGAGTATCGTCTGACATTATATGACATTGTCTTTGTTTATTGGCAGCCGAACTGACTAAACTTCTCTTCCCATCTGTTAAATAAATAAGAATATTGGAATATTTTCCAAGTAAAGTTTATTGTACTTTCAAAATATTCGCAGTTGTGGCAATGTAGAGATGTGTCAGCTATTTGTGAATTTCCTACAGTATAAATTATTAGGTAATTATGCTCTAGTGTTTTCAGTGGACAATTCATAAAAAAGAATATTGTAGTTTCACCCGTTGATTTATATGCAAATTATAAACAAACCTCTATGGTGCGAGTACACACCATGCCAACATGAGGAAGTATTGCGACTCTAAGTGCCTACAGTCCCCATTTACATGTTTACATTTTGATGTTTATTTCACCCTAAAATGTTTGAGTGGAAGAGTCCTCACCGGCCTGGATGCGGCAGGGCTGCCGGAGACTGCAGTCCACAATCCCAACGGCATGAACCCCGGCACTCGGGCCGCCAACCCCGGGCCTCGGGTGACCCGGCGTAGCTCGGCCAACCACCCGCTGCTGGCCCCGGGCGGGGTGGCCGCGACTCCTGGGGAGTAGCTCCCCTGTCAACCTCGGGGAAATCTAACGTCGTCGCCGTTATATCACTGCCATGTGAGGCATCAGCTTGCGACCAATACCGTCCTATGTTCAACTCCGGTCTTGTGAGATTTACCGAAGTTTCGCTCTAGGCCCCAATCTGCCATCCTGTACATAGAACATAAGTGACCTTCCTCGCTTCCCTGTATGTACATAGCTACCCGCGGAGTCCCCTCCTCACTTACATATCCCCTGCGAGACTTTGATGACGACAAAAGCTCGAAAAATTTGCATAACTTATAAAAATATCGTTTCTCAATATGGTGCATTATGCTCGTGGACAAAACTTAAGGAAGTGGAAAGTCTTCGATATCGGCTATTTTTTAAAAGAAGATAGTTATTTTTTTTCACACTTGGTTATCCCGCGTGTCTTCAATAAAAGTCACTGTAATATCTTTCAGGGTTATTGTCTGAATCCCGATATACATGCTGAAACTTCCTTAAGTTTTGTCCATGAGTATACTTATTTATAAGCATATCTAATTTACACCTAAAATGAGCCATCTCCTGTGCGACCCCGTCTGTGCATATCTCCCTCCCCTATTTCCATATTTACGTTCAGATACCTGGGACCAGTAAGTTACCTGAATCATAGATGATATATACAAATAACTCTAAAACCAATATATAGGTAACCAATATATAGGTAACCAAAACCAATATGTAGGTGACCCAAATCAGAAGTATAGGTAATTCAAACTAAAGGTTGAAGAAATAATTATATAAAGAAAGCAAGATAAAGATTGGTCCAATATCCAGATGACCAAATCAGTGGTAAAGGGAACAAAACACATAACTAAAACAAGCAATGACACAAACAATACAAAGTTAATAAAATAATGTAACGTAAGCAACACGTAATGTGAAAACAAGGTAACCTAAACAACACTAACTTAACGTTGTTTCAGTTAACAAAGTGACCTTAAAAACGGCAAAAATAACGTGAATAAAACAGGATGTCGTAAAGACGACAATGTAAATTAAATAAAATAAAGGAACGTAAACATCACTCTAACTTAACGTAAAAAAACAAGGTGACGTAAACAATACAAAGGCAACTTTAAAAAAAAAAAAAACAAGATGGCGTGAAGAACACAAACGCAAAGTAAAAAAACAACATCAAGGTGACAAAACATTACAATGTAACTCTAGCGTAAACATAAAATAGAATGTATGTATGAGTCAACTGAGAGATAACTGTAGTCAGCTGGCCCTACCTAACATACCGTCAACCAACAGATTCAGTGAATGCAACATACCAATACCATAGCCATAAGTAACCAAGTGGCTCAAATACCAAATATTCCAATCAATATATATCAACAATTTATTAAATAGCACGAATTACAAATCAAATTAGAATCGTCACGCACATTTCGGATTTGATTGGTTCTCACTTGTCACGTGACAGGGTCTTACGGAATATCTTTGCACATTTTGGCGACCGCCTACTGAATAACCAATTAGGTTGGAGACAGCAGAAACTACACCGCGTCCGTCAAACTCAACACAAAGATTTTGTAAGAAAATTAAACATTTAAGAACGAAAGTTTATTTTCACACATAAACAAACTTCTACTGTCCTTACTGCGATGAAAACATATTTTGGGAGGGCTTGGCTCATCAGTGGTGAACCCTCCCAGCCGTTTCGCCAATTTAATATACCAGACCACTTTTTTATATCTCTAATGCTGTATTGGACGATTCTGCTTATATATGCTACACTGAAGGGTGGAATCTTAGAAATGGTATTCAAGAAAACTATGGACATAAGCTTTTAGGACAGTAGAATTACAAATAAATATTTGCATGGAGCAATGCTCTTCTACAAACAATAAGGACGAAGCCAGTTAGGCACAAATTAAATACAGGGCAATAACGCGTCATCTATATATAATTAAATAAACATTTAAGAACGAAAGTGACTCAAGTATTTGCGTCATCTATTGACCGTCTTTGCACAAACTCACAGAATCGGACACTGTGAATCTAACAGCCATGTGGGAAACTCGCCTGACCACCGAATTTCCGTGGAGATTCTCTGAGTGTCGAGAGATGCAATGCAATGACAGAGAAGGATCAATAACAATGTATTATGGAAATTACAAGTTGAATGTAATGTATTTTACCATAATGGTTTAGATACTTAAACCCGTAGCAACAGACCTATTTTGAGCTGAACATATTGTAGGTTTCGCATTCCATTGCTATATATATATATATATGGCTAGAAATAGAAAACGGATTCAAACAAAAAGCTGTCGTCTGTCCATCTGTAAACTTTGAATATTAATAGGAGTTTAAGAAGATACCAGAGGTTATCTATATTCTCTCAATATAAAGATGTGAATTATACAAAATTATACAATGACAGAGAATGGAGTCTGGAACGATTGGGGAAGTTTAAAAACCCATTTTCTCTATAAGACACGATATTGTGACAGCAAGTGACCTTCCAAGAAATGAAATACGTCGTATAACACAAACTTATCGTGTTAATTACCCGTGTAAACGACCCCGTTAGGAAGTTACCTCGTTTAATGTTATATAATTCCTTTGTGAAGAACCCTACTGGCTTTCAGCAAGGTGGTTTCCATATGATGAATAAACTTCTGAAAAGTTCACGAAGCTAAAACAAAAGGATTTCCAGAATAGTTACTTCTACAGTTACCGTACAACACACTCTCGTACTTCTAACACATTTATTATTCTCATACATGGATATATTCCGCCAAGCTTGCTTCTTGTCGAGAACCCAATGTTTTTGTATTAAATTCTACACAAACTACTTTCCTGCTACCATTAGAGCAAGGAAAAATATTGAGAAACCTCTGGCTCATCAGTGGTAAGCCCTTTTAGCAGCTTTGCCAATTTATCTTTTAATTTTGAGCAAGATCTTGGCGCACAACACCCAGAAGTTTTATTACACTGCAACATATCTCGATTATCACAAAACTTGACAAGTTGGCTTCACTATTGTAATAAATAGCAAATGGATTTGTTAAAGGTTTGAAACATTTTATTGCCAAGTAAAACTACATTTAACCCGATAGATAATTCCTAGCGTGCCGTTATTCTCCCAATGCTAAGTTAACTGATCTGTCCTACATAAGCCACTAATTGTCTCCCGGTCAATACTCCGCTATACATCAGAGAGATTTTATATTCTCAATATCTATTTTTGAATTCTGAAACGCTTCGGTTCCCTAGTTGGCTGTACCAGTGGTCCACAGAGAGGGGGCAGAGAATCCCCAGAGCTTCAATTCGTTGGTTTCCCCGTTCGAACATGTTGTACATACGCCCCGAGTGTCCTTACCACATGGAATATTTTGAATCATCCAGCGTCGCCGTCCAGCTTTTTATTTCTGTAAATTAACGAAGGAATAAAATATTCTAGACCTCGTCCCTGTGTGATCTATGTGTCTACACGACGTCTACAACAACACTCCCTGTGTGATCTATGTGTCTACACGACGTCTACAACAACACTCCCTGTGTGACAATTTCTGTGTCTACACGACGTCTACAACAACACTCCCTGTGTGACAATTCCTGTGTCTACACGACGACTACAGCAACACTCCCTGTGTGATCTATGTGTCTACACGACGTCTACAGCAACATTCCGTGTGTGATCTATGTGTCTACACGACGTCTACAGCAACACTCCCTGTGTGACAATTTCTGTGACTACACGACGTCTACAACAACACTCCCCGTGTGACAATTTCTGTGTCTACACGACGTCTACAACAACACTCCCTGTGTGATAATTTCTGTGTCTACACGACGTCTACAACAACACTCCCTGTGTGACAATTTCTGTGTCTACACGACGTCTACAACAACACTCCCTGTGTGACAATTTCTGTGTCTACACGACGACTACAGCAACACTCCCTGTGTGACAATTTCTGTGTCTACACGACGTCTACAACAACACTCCCTGTGTGACAATTTCTGTGTCTACACGACGTCTACAACAACACTCCCTGTGTGACAATTTGTGTGTCTACACGACGTCTACAACAACACTCCCAGTGTGACAATTTCTGTGTTTACACGACGTCTACAACAACACTCCCTGTGTGACAATTTCTGTGTTTACACGACGTCTACAACAACACTCCCTGTGTGACAATTTCTGTGTCTACACGACGTCTACAACAACACTCCCAGTGTGACAATTTCTGTGTTTACACGACGTCTACAACAACACTCCCTGTGTGACAATTTGTGTGTCTACACGACGTCTACAACAACACTCCCTGTGTGACAATTTCTGTGTTTACACGACGTCTACAACAACACTCCCTGTGTGACAATTTCTGTGTCTACACGACGTCTACAACAACACTCCCTGTGTGACAATTTGTGTGTCTACACGACGACTACAGCAACACTCCCTGTGTGACAATTTCTGTGTTTACACGACGTCTACAACAACACTCCCTGTGTGACAATTTGTGTGTCTACACGACGTCTACAACAACACTCCCTGTGTGACAATTTCTGTGTTTACACGACGTCTAAAACAACACTTCCTGTGTGACAATTTCTGTGTCTACACGACGTCTACAACAACACTCCCTGTGTGACAATTTCTGTGTCTACACGACGTCTACAGCAACACTCCCTGTGTGACTATTCCTGTGTCTACACGACGTCTACAACAACACTCCCTGTGTGATCTATGTGTCTACACGACGACTACAGCAACACTCCCTGTGTGACTATTTCTGTGTCTACACGACGTCTACAACAACACTCCCTGTGTGACAATTTCTGTGTCTACAAGACGTCTACAGCAACACTCCCTGTGTGACAATTCCTGTGTCTACACGACGTCTACAACAACACTCCCTGTGGGACAATTTCTGTGTCTACACGACGTCTACAACAACACTCCCTGTGTGACAATTTCTGTGTCTACACGACGTCTACAACAACACTCCCTGTGTGACTATTTTTGTGTCTACACGACGTCTACAACAACACTCCCTGTGTGACAATTTCTGTGTCTACACGACGTCTACAGCAACACTCCCTGTGTGACAATTCCTGTGTCTACACGACGTCTACAACAACACTCCCTGTGTGACAGTTTCTGTGTCTACACGGCGTCTACAACAACACTCCCTGTGTGACAATTTCTGTGTCTACACGACGTCTACAACAACACTCCCTGTGTGACAATTTCTGTGTTTACACGACGTCTACAACAACACTCCCTGTGTGACAATTTCTGTGTTTACACGACGTCTAAAACAACACTCCCTGTGTGACAATTTGTGTGTCTACACGACGTCTACAATAACACTCCCTGTGTGACAATATCTGTGTCTACACGACGTCTACAACAGCACTCCCTGTGTGACAATTTCGGTGTCTACACGACGTCTAAAACAACACTCCCTGTGTGACAATTTCTGTGTTTACACGAAATCTAAAACAACACTCCCTGTGTGACAATTTGTGTGTCTACACGACGTCTACAACAACACTCCCTGTGTGACAATTTGTGTGTCTACACGACGTCTACAACAACACTCCCTGTGTGACAATTTCTGTGTCTACACGACGTCTACAACAACACTCCCTGTGTGACAATTTCTGTGTCTACACGACGTCTACAACAACACTCCCTGTGTGACAATTTCTGTGTTTACACGACGTCTACAACAACACTCCCTGTGTGACAATTTCTGTGTTTACACGACGTCTAAAACAACACTCCCTGTGTGACAATTTGTGTGTCTACACGACGTCTACAATAACACTCCCTGTGTGACAATTTCTGTGTCTACACGACGTCTACAACAGCACTCCCTGTGTGACAATTTCGGTGTCTACACGACGTCTAAAACAACACTCCCTGTGTGTCAATTTCTGTGTTTACACGAAATCTAAAACAACACTCCCTGTGTGACAATTTGTGTGTCTACACGACGTCTACAACAACACTCCCTGTGTGACAATTTGTGTGTCTACACGACGTCTACAACAACACTCCCTGTGTGACAATTTCTGTGTCTACACGACGTCTACAACAACACTCCCTGTGTGACAATTTCTGTATCTACAAGACGTCTACAACAACACTCCCTGTGTGACAATTTCTGTGTTTACATGACGTCTAAAACAACACTCCCTGTGTGACAATTTCTGTGTCTACACGACGTCTACAACAACACTCCCTGTGTGACAATTTCTGTCTACACGGCGTCTACAACAACACTCCCTGTGTGACAATTTCTGTGTCTACACGACGTCTACAACAACACTCCCTGTTTGACAATATCTGTGTCTACACGACGTCTACAACAACACTCCCTGTGTGACAATTTCTGTCTACACGACGTCAACAACAACACTCCCTGTGTGACAATTTCTGTGTCTACACGACGTCTACAACAACACTCCCTGTGTGACAATTTCTGTGTTTACACGACGTCTAAAACAACACTCCCTGTGTGACAATTTGTGTGTCTACACGACGTCTGCAACAACACTCCCTGTGTGACAATTTCTGTGTCTACACGACGTCTACAACAACACTCCCTGTGTGACAATTTCTGTGTCTACACGACGTCTACAACAACACTCCCTGTGTGACAATTTCTGTGTCTACACGACGACTACAGCAACACTCCCTGTGTGACAATTTCTGTGTCTACACGACGTCTACAACAACACTCCCTGTGTGACAATTTCTGTGTCTACACGACGTCTACAACAACACTCCCTGTGTGACAATTTGTGTGTCTACACGACGTCTACAACAACACTCCCAGTGTGACAATTTCTGTGTTTACACGACGTCTACAACAACACTCCCTGTGTGACAATTTCTGTGTTTACACGACGTCTACAACAACACTCCCTGTGTGACAATTTCTGTGTCTACACGACGTCTACAACAACACTCCCAGTGTGACAATTTCTGTGTTTACACGACGTCTACAACAACACTCCCTGTGTGACAATTTGTGTGTCTACACGACGTCTACAACAACACTCCCTGTGTGACAATTTCTGTGTTTACACGACGTCTACAACAACACTCCCTGTGTGACAATTTCTGTGTCTACACGACGTCTACAACAACACTCCCTGTGTGACAATTTGTGTGTCTACACGACGACTACAGCAACACTCCCTGTGTGACAATTTCTGTGTTTACACGACGTCTACAACAACACTCCCTGTGTGACAATTTGTGTGTCTACACGACGTCTACAACAACACTCCCTGTGTGACAATTTCTGTGTTTACACGACGTCTAAAACAACACTTCCTGTGTGACAATTTCTGTGTCTACACGACGTCTACAACAACACTCCCTGTGTGACAATTTCTGTGTCTACACGACGTCTACAGCAACACTCCCTGTGTGACTATTCCTGTGTCTACACGACGTCTACAACAACACTCCCTGTGTGATCTATGTGTCTACACGACGACTACAGCAACACTCCCTGTGTGACTATTTCTGTGTCTACACGACGTCTACAACAACACTCCCTGTGTGACAATTTCTGTGTCTACAAGACGTCTACAGCAACACTCCCTGTGTGACAATTCCTGTGTCTACACGACGTCTACAACAACACTCCCTGTGGGACAATTTCTGTGTCTACACGACGTCTACAACAACACTCCCTGTGTGACAATTTCTGTGTCTACACGACGTCTACAACAACACTCCCTGTGTGACTATTTTTGTGTCTACACGACGTCTACAACAACACTCCCTGTGTGACAATTTCTGTGTCTACACGACGTCTACAGCAACACTCCCTGTGTGACAATTCCTGTGTCTACACGACGTCTACAACAACACTCCCTGTGTGACAGTTTCTGTGTCTACACGGCGTCTACAACAACACTCCCTGTGTGACAATTTCTGTGTCTACACGACGTCTACAACAACACTCCCTGTGTGACAATTTCTGTGTTTACACGACGTCTACAACAACACTCCCTGTGTGACAATTTCTGTGTTTACACGACGTCTAAAACAACACTCCCTGTGTGACAATTTGTGTGTCTACACGACGTCTACAATAACACTCCCTGTGTGACAATATCTGTGTCTACACGACGTCTACAACAGCACTCCCTGTGTGACAATTTCGGTGTCTACACGACGTCTAAAACAACACTCCCTGTGTGACAATTTCTGTGTTTACACGAAATCTAAAACAACACTCCCTGTGTGACAATTTGTGTGTCTACACGACGTCTACAACAACACTCCCTGTGTGACAATTTGTGTGTCTACACGACGTCTACAACAACACTCCCTGTGTGACAATTTCTGTGTCTACACGACGTCTACAACAACACTCCCTGTGTGACAATTTCTGTGTCTACACGACGTCTACAACAACACTCCCTGTGTGACAATTTCTGTGTTTACACGACGTCTACAACAACACTCCCTGTGTGACAATTTCTGTGTTTACACGACGTCTAAAACAACACTCCCTGTGTGACAATTTGTGTGTCTACACGACGTCTACAATAACACTCCCTGTGTGACAATTTCTGTGTCTACACGACGTCTACAACAGCACTCCCTGTGTGACAATTTCGGTGTCTACACGACGTCTAAAACAACACTCCCTGTGTGTCAATTTCTGTGTTTACACGAAATCTAAAACAACACTCCCTGTGTGACAATTTGTGTGTCTACACGACGTCTACAACAACACTCCCTGTGTGACAATTTGTGTGTCTACACGACGTCTACAACAACACTCCCTGTGTGACAATTTCTGTGTCTACACGACGTCTACAACAACACTCCCTGTGTGACAATTTCTGTGTCTACAAGACGTCTACAACAACACTCCCTGTGTGACAATTTCTGTGTTTACATGACGTCTAAAACAACACTCCCTGTGTGACAATTTCTGTGTCTACACGACGTCTACAACAACACTCCCTGTGTGACAATTTCTGTCTACACGGCGTCTACAACAACACTCCCTGTGTGACAATTTCTGTGTCTACACGACGTCTACAACAACACTCCCTGTTTGACAATTTCTGTGTCTACACGACGTCTACAACAACACTCCCTGTGTGACAATTTCTGTCTACACGACGTCAACAACAACACTCCCTGTGTGACAATTTCTGTGTCTACACGACGTCTACAACAACACTCCCTGTGTGACAATTTCTGTGTTTACACGACGTCTAAAACAACACTCCCTGTGTGACAATTTGTGTGTCTACACGACGTCTGCAACAACACTCCCTGTGTGACAATTTCTGTGTTTACACGACGTCTACAACAACACTCCCTGTGTGACAATTTCTGTGTCTACACGACGTCTACAACAACACTCCCTGTGTGACAATTTCTGTGTCTACACGACGTCTACAACAACACTCCCTGTTAGACAATTTCTGTGTTTACACGACGTCTACAACAACACTTCCTGTGTGACAATTTCTGTGTCTACACGACGTCTACAACAACACTCCCTGTGTGACAATTTCTGTGTTTACACGACGTCTACAACAACACTCCCTGTGTGACAATTTGTGTGTCTACACGACGTCTACAACAACACTCCCTGTGTGACAATTTCTGTGTCTACACGACGTCTACAACAACACTCCCTGTGTGACAATTTCTGTGTCTACACGACGTCTACAACAACACTCCCTGTGTGACAATTTCTGTGTTTACACGACGTCTACAACAACACTCCCTGTGTGACAATTTCTGTGTTTACACGACGTCTAAAACAACACTCCCTGTGTGACAATTTGTGTGTCTACACGACGTCTACAACAACACTCCCTGTGTGACAATTCCTGTGTCTACACGACGTCTACAACAACACTCCCAGTGTGACAATTTCTGTGTCTACACGACGTCTACAACAACACTCCCTGTGTGACAATTTCTGTGTTTACACGACGTCTACAACAACACTCCCTGTGTGACAATTTCTGTGTTTACACGACGTCTAAAACAACACTCCCTGTGTGACAATTCCTGTGTCTACACGACGTCTACAACAACACTCCCTGTGTGACAATTCCTGTGTCTACACGACGTCTACAACAACACTCCCAGTGTGACAATTTCTGTGTCTACACGACGTCTACAACAACACTCCCTGTGTGACAATTTCTGTGTTTACACGACGTCTACAACAACACTCCCTGTGTGACAATTTCTGTGTTTACACGACGTCTAAAACAACACTCCCTGTGTGACAATTTGTGTGTCTACACGACGTCTACAACAACACTCCCTGTGTGACAATTTGTGTGTCTACACGACGTCTACAACAACACTCCCTGTGTGACAATTTCTGTGTTTACACGACGTCTAAAACAACACTCCCTGTGTGACAATTTGTGTGTCTACACGACGTCTACAACAACACTCCCTGTGTGACAATTTGTGTGTCTACACGACGTCTACAACAACACTCCCTGTGTGACAATTTGTGTGTCTACACGACGTCTACAACAACACTCCCTGTGTGACAATTTGTGTGTCTACACGACGTCTACAACAACACTCCCTGTGTGACAATTTCTGTGTCTACACGACGTCTACAACAACACTCCCTGTGTGACAATTTCTGTCTACACGACGTCTACAACAACACTCCCTGTGTGACAATTTCTGTCTACACGACGTCTACAACAACACTCCCTGTGTGACAATTTCTGTGTCTAAACGACGTCTACAACAACACTCCCTGTGTGACAATTTCTGTGTCTACACGACGTCTACAACAACACTCCCTGTGTGACATTTCTGTGTTTACACGACGTCTACAACAACACTCCCTGTGTGACAATTTTTGTGTCTACACGACGTCTACAACAACACTCCCTGTGTGACAATTCCTGTGTTTACACGACATCTACAACAACACTCACTGTGTGACTATTTCTGTGTCTACACGACGTCTACAACAACACTCCCTGTGTGACAATTCCTGTGTTTACACGACGTCTACTACAACACTCCCTGTGTGACAATTTCTGTGTTTAAACGACGTCTACAACAACACTCCCTGTGTTACAATTTCTGTGTCTACTCGACGTCTACAACAACACTCCCTGTTAGACAATTTCTGTGTTTACACGACGTCTACAACAACACTTCCTGTGTGACAATTTCTGTGTCTACACGACGTCTACAACAACACTCCCTGTGTGACAATTTCTGTGTTTACACGACGTCTACAACAACACTCCCTGTGTGACAATTTCTGTGTCTACACGACGTCTACAACAACACTTCCTGTGTGACAATTTCTGTGTCTACACGACGTCTACAACAACACTCCCTGTGTGACTATTTCTGTGTCTACACGACGTCTACAACAACACTCCCTGTGTGACAATTTCTGTCTACACGACGTCTAAAACAACACTCCCTGTGTGAATATGTGTCTACACGACGTCTACAACAACACTCCCTGTGTGACAATTTCTGTGTCTACACGACGTCTACAACAACACTCCCTGTGTGACAATTTCTGTGTTTACACGACGTCTACAACAACACTCCCTGTGTGACAATTTCTGTGTCTACACGACGTCTACAACAACACTCCCTGTGTGACAATTTCTGTGTCTACACGACGTCTACAACAACACTCCCTGTGTGACAATTTGTGTGCTTACACGACGTCTACAAAGCACTCCCTGTGTGACAATTTCTGTGTCTACACGACGTCTGCAACAACACTCCCTGTGTGACAATTTATGTCTACACGACGTCTAAAACAACACTCCCTGTGTGAATATGTGTCTACACGACGTCTACAACAACGCTCCCTGTGTGACAATTTCTGTGTCTACACGACGTCTACAACAACACTCCCTGTGTGATAATTTCTGTGTCTACACGACGTCTACAACAACACTCCCTGTGTGACAATTTCTGTGTCTACACGACGTCTACAACAACACTCCCTGTGTGACAATTTCTGTGTCTACACGATGTCTACAACAACACTCCCCGTGTGATCTATGTGTCTACACGACGTCTACAACAGCACTTCCTGTGTGATCTATTTTTCTACACGACGTCTACAACAACACTCCCTGTGATACTTGTAGAAATAAAATTTGATAATAGGGTTGATTTTATATCCAAATGAAACAAACTTATACTGTATCCTCACTACATGAAAAATATTGGTGAGGGCTTGGCTCATCAGTAGGGAAACCCTCCTAGCGGTTTCACAAAATTGAATACACCAAACCTCTTCTCAAGCTCTCTCTCCCTCTTTCTAATAATTTATTTTTCATGGAGAGTAAGGTCAGTAGAAAGTTTATTTCATTTGGATTTAAAAGAAACATTTGTGTTCAATGTTCCTATGACCGATATTAAAACTATGAAAAAGGCATCTCCTTATCGTGCAACTGAAAGTTGCTGATGGCTGGCGCTATCTCCCATTAATCAAGAATGGGTATTTGGCCAATTCTGGAATAATTAAAAATCAACGAGAATAATTGATATTTATTCCGATAAATGGCGCAAGCCATCAGCAACTTTCAGTTTCACGATAAGGAGATGTCTTTTTCATAATTTATACACCTTATCCCAGTACAATATCAGATTTGTACTATTCTTTTCACGATATTAAAATGTCTTCAATAAACATGGATGATAACAATTCCAATGATGACACTCCTCTATCCACCCAGGTTTATACCAATGGCAGTCAGTGACCATCAGGGTGTGTTTTGAAGATCATTTGTTGGTTGGGAGTTGGTTTGGAAACAATATAGTTACATAAACCAATTGTGTATTCAATTATCGACGTTTAAGTGCCACACCTGTCATTTTCTCCAGGAGAATGATTATTTGGGATTCAAAATCACCTCTGAGGAGAGTGAGTCACCTAAACGTCAAGAATTGTAATTGGTTGATGCAGCTTCCACCACCAGGATGTGACCAAGAAAGTGATGTGGACAGATCGACCAGGTGAGTGACACGAGGACAGAACACCATCTCCTCGATGCCAGACAGCTGCACCACGAGGGTCAATACTCTCCGGGGAGAAACGACTGAAAGATACACAAAAAAGAAAAACATTGAGATACATTAGTGCGTCATCTGTCATCAAAATTCGAAACTATTATTTCTTTATTTCGACTTAGAGCGCTATGTCCCCCTAGGGACACTTACACTTTAAAATAAGCAAAATTTTTTAAGAAAAGAAAGAAAGATATTTTAAATATGTACAGAATTAGTATGCAAGTTAGTTAGAAGAAAAGATAAAAATATATATATCAACACAATTGATATATGTGCAAAGGGTTGGTATGCAAATTTAGTTAAATGAAATCAAATTGTAAAGTATTGTGTTCATTTTTTCGAGAAAAGCAATTTAGAGATTTAAAAAAATGAATTAAAAAAAATTATAATAGAAATATGCTAGATATTAGAGAATTATTCAGTTAAAGCAATACTAAAAATAGTTAATTACTAAATAAAAGCGTTCCAATGGAATTTAGTAGTTTATGTACAACATATGGTTCTTTAATCAAAAGAATGTCAGGTGGGTCATCTCTAGTGTTGGCCTGTAGCTCACTTATCGCAGTAAAACTTTTTCTTATAGAGACGCGTATGATTATTTTTCAAGATAAACAATATCTACTGCCCTTACTGCAATGGAAAAATAATTGGTAGGGCCTGTCTCATCAATGGTGAACCCTCCCTGCGGTTTCGCCAGTTTAACCGCTGGGAGGATTCACCACTGATGAGCCAGGCCCTCCCATTAATTTTTCCATTGCAGTAAAGGCAGTAGATATTGCTTATTTTAAAAAAGAATCATACGCGCCTATAATAGATTCGAATTTTGAAAACAACATTGTGTTTGTCAACAAGGAATTGTATTTTCATGTGTCTGAAATGGATGTCCCAAATTTTGTTGATGGGACAAGATCAGTGAATAGTTTCGCTCGCTTCCAAATAAACCCGCCAAGATATCTAATTTTACACACAATTTTTAAATCCATATTTTCTCTAAACACATCACCCAGATGTTGATAAACTTGAGCATTCGAAATAAACGGCCATTAAAGCACGAAATTCTTCATCCAAGTCCGAACCCATCAAAATTGAAATCTTCAAATTTCCTTCAAGGATTCTTCACAATAACAGATAAATTATAATTGGCAGAAAGAACCTCTATATTTTGATTAAATCTTTGTTCATACACCATTTGTTGAAATGAAGAGGGGCTTTTGTCGCACATGACTACCATTGTTGGGATTGTACAGTCGGTCCTTTGTTACCAGGCTAGTAGATACAGAAGGAACTGCAGAGAACGGCCGTGGGTACAGAGGGAACTGCAGAGAACGGCCGTGGGTACAGAGGGAACTGCAGAGAACGGCCGTGGGTACAGAAGGAACTGCAGAGAACGGCCGTAGAAGGAACTGCAGAGACCGGCCGTGGGTACAGAAGGAACTTCAGAGAACGGCCGTGGGTACAGAAGGAACTGCAGAGAACGGCCGTGGGTACAGAGGGAACTGCAGAGAACGGCCGTAGAAGGAACTGCAGAGAACGGCCGTGGGTACAGAGGGAACTGCAGAGAACGGCCGTAGAAGGAACTGCAGAGAACGGCCGTAGAAGAAACTGCAGAGAACGGCCGTAGAAGGAAATGCAGAGAACGGCCATAGAAGGAACTGCAGAGAACGGCCGTAGAAGAAACTGCAGAGAACGGCCGTAGAAGAAACTGCAGGGAACGGCCGTGGGTACAGAGGGAACTGCAGAGAACGGCCGTGGGTACAGAAGGAACTGCAGAGAACGGCCGTGGGTACAGAAGGAACTGCAGAGAACGGCCGTGGGTACAGAGGGAACTGCAGAGAACGGCCGTAGAGGGAACTGCAGAGAACGGCCGTGGGTACAGAAGGAACTTCAGAGAACGGCCGTGGGTACAGAAGGAACTGCAGAGAACGGCCGTGGGTACAGAGGGAACTGCAGAGAACGGCCGTAGAAGGAACTGCAGAGAACGGCCGTAGAAGAAACTGCAGAGAACGGCCGTAGAAGGAAATGCAGAGAACGGCCATAGAAGGAACTGCAGAGAACGGCCGTAGAAGAAACTGCAGAGAACGGCCGTAGAAGAAACTGCAGGGAACGGCCGTGGGTACAGAGGGAACTGCAGAGAACGGCCGTGGGTACAGAAGGAACTGCAGAGAACGGCCGTGGGTACAGAAGGAACTTCAGAGAACGGCCGTAGAAGGAACTGCAGAGAACAGCCGTAGAAGGAACTGCAGAGAACGGCCGTAGAAGGAACTGCAGAGAACGGCCGTGGGTACAGAAGGAACTTCAGAGAACGGCCGTAGAAGGAACTGCAGAGAACAGCCGTAGAAGGAACTGCAGAGAACGGCCGTAGAAGGAACTGCAGAGAACGGCCGTAGAAGGAACTGCAGAGAACGGCCGTAGATGGAACTGCAGAGAACGGCCGTAGAAGAAACTGCAGAGAACGGCCGTGGGCACAGAGGGAACTGCAGAGAACGGCCGTAGAAGGAACTGCAGAGAACGGCCGTAGAAGAAACTGCAGAGAACGGCCGTAGAAGGAAATGCAGAGAACGGCCGTAGAAGGAACTGCAGAGAACGGCCGTAGAAGAAACTGCAGAGAACGGCCGTAGAAGAAACTGCAGGGAACGGCCGTGGGTACAGAGGGAACTGCAGAGAACGGCCGTAGAAGGAACTGCAGAGAACGGCCGTGGGTACAGAGGGAACTGCAGAGAACGGCCGTAGAAGGAACTGCAGACAATCAATCACAAATTCATTAGGAAGGTGCAGCAGGAAGCGTCAGATGTGATATCAGTTATCTTACAATGTCATTAACTGGAGGATCCCCCTCAACATAATTGTAAGTTGGACCGTGGTCAATTACAGTTGTAAATTCACCAAACTCTTTTTTAAAAAGGGTAAATGGATCATCGACTTGAATTGGATCTCACTATAACGTTTTTTCCAAAGTTTTTCAGATAGACTACCAAATGATCCAATCATATAGAAATGGGCCAGAAATTTATTGATGCATGTCAAAGCCTATATATTAATATAAAACACACAAAAAAACGATAAAGGGAGAAATTTAAACAAAGGGACCATGTACATTCGAGGAGACTCACGACAGTCGAAGGCGCCACTCCCATATGATCAGAGTTCTTTATGAACTCCTCTCACATCAGAACTCGGAAAGAATGTAAATGAATGTCCTGGATGACACGAGATCTACCTCCAGCTCTTGTACTGCAGGTCGCTGCCATTACACAATCAATATCGACAATGGAATTACAGCCATCCTCACCTACCGATATGGAAGTGTGGGCAGAGGAGCTGATATATTATTTTTTCCATCAAACTGTTTATATGCACATAGAGAGTTCCCGATACATTCCAGATAAGAGAAACAATACTAGCTACTGTACATATCAGGTACCGCCCACGGTGTAAGCAGGTAGTGTCGGGGGCACGGCGCTAATTAATCACAATTACCATTCTGCAGGAATTAATCTCCTCAACGGCACAAATGGCGGGTGGGGGATCGAACCTGTCTCCATCTCTGGGTCTGCCACCGCAGTTATGTGGTCACTGCATCACTTGTTGTCTACACATGTAGTACCAGGCCATGGTGGGTAGTGATAGCTTGTACTGTAAGTACACCACATGTCTACACATGTAATACCAGGCCATGGTGGGTGGTGACAGGTTATACTGTAAGTACACCACATGTCTACACATGTAGCATAATATATGCCTCAGGCAGTGAACCCTACTCGGAGCACTTATCCGAGTTGAGACTCTCAGAGGGTGACATCACGGATGCTGTCATATGCCCCGAGGACAGGGAGCCTCTCCTCAGGAGTCTTTCCACTCGGAGGAAAAATCTCCTCGCCGAAATCATCAGCGCCACCATTGAGCGAGCTCGGGACATACATCCCTTTGCACGTGAGTGTTTACACGAGCTCAGAAGGATGCTACCCCCCTGACAGAATCCAGACGACCCTCAGTGGGGAACTGCCTTATGTGAAATATCATTTGTAAATATTAATGTTGCTCAACTCTTCGGAGTTTACTAGTTGACCAAGAAGTCAATAAAGGTATTTTAATTGTCAATTGTCACATGTAGCATCAGGCCATGGTGGGTAGTGACAGCTTGTACTGTAAGTACACCACATGTCTACACATGTAGTATCAGGCCATGGTGGGTAGTGACAGCTTGTACTGTAAGTTCACCACATGTCTACACTCGGCCGTGCGGCCACGCGTCGCGCGAGCTCCTGAGTTTTTCTCCTTTTAAAAGCGTCAATTTGTCGCTGGAAGCGACAAATTTAGTATGGGCGGATAGCCCATTCAACGCCGATGATATACCTGCAAGGTACGGCCTGATACCACAAACCTCAGCAGAGTTATCTGCGGAAAACTTATTCCAGTTACTAAACTCGGAAGAAATGAAAGAGATGGCCAGCTATGCAAATCTGCCTACTGGCGAGAGACATGCAAATTCCGCCACTACGCGCGAATCTGCAACTACGTTGCCTTCATCTGGCGTAATTCTTGGTCAACAGAACCGGGAAAACTTACCAATGGATCAAAATCCTGTAACTGAAGACGATTACATCATCGTTCAAAATAAAAGAAGACGCCGTGACACAGCAGCACCGCGCGTCATGACCGCACAGCCCAACAGTGCTGGACCGACAACCAGGCGACAAAGATCCTCGCCTGCACTCATCCCTCGAGTCCAGGAGATCAGGACCACGAGGGCGCACATCGCGGAGGCCAGAGCTCGTCAGGCGACCTGCACCGAGGAGCAGTGCTTCTTCTTGGAGTACTGCCCTAGCTACGAGCATTACCACTACCTCAAGGCTATTGGAGGTATTGTCGGAGGAACGAAGAACATCGCTCAATTCTCCAAGGTGAACGGCCAGTACCTGGTGGGCCTCACCAGCACATCCATGGCGGAGCGACTAATCCGGGAAGGCCTTGAAGTTGAGGGCACCCTCCTCAGGACCTTCCCCTTCAGGAAAAGTGCAACAAGAATCACAATTGGGAACCTGCCCTTCTTCGTGCGGGACGCCGTTGTGATTGAAGCCCTTGCACGCTTTGGGCGTGTGACCTCCATAGCCCCCAAGCAACTTAAAGTGGGCGAATTCGAATTTAACGACGGCCGCCGGGAGGCCTTTATCCTCCTCCATGACGGCATAACCGTCGACAAGCTGCCCACCCGCTTCGAGATCAAAATCAAGGGTGAGGCCTGGCCCGCTTACATCACATATGGCATCAAATGCTCAAGATGCCACGGACAGGGACACAGGAGAGCCAGCTGCCCCCTGCTCTATGGGCAGTCCACCACCTCCAGACGAGCCTCACCGCCCTCTACCACCGGCCTTCCACCATCGACCGCGCCAGGGCTGCCCAGGCAGTCTTCGGCCGTGCCTCCTGCGCCAGCACCTCCCAATCCATCTAACAGGGCTTCTGGCGCCCCATCCGATTCCTGCGCGGCGCCTCTACCACCTGCGGTGCCAGGGCCATCCACACCAGCGCCGCCGGTCTCGCCCACGCAGGCGGTGACTACAGCTCCCCCACCAATAACCCCTTCACCTGTGGATCCCATGGGCCCTCGCTCGGTGGCGTCGCGTCCTGAGCTGACGCCTCCTGCTCAGCCGGATCTCGTCGCCCCGCCATGCCCCCTGCCCACCCAGGAGACCATCGGACCTGCTTCCTCAACACCTGATGTTGAGATGACCCCCGCGGATAAAAACACCGCTTCCTCTGGGTCATCTAAAAAGAAAAGCGCTAGGGACGCAGCCGCAGTTTCAACACCCACACTGCCTGCGCCTCAGCCTGCTAAACCGACGCAGCCTGCTCCACACAGGAAAGAATCAGCCCCAACTAAAGTGGCCTCTCTGCCTGCACAGCCTATCAAGACAGATGAAGACCGTAAGAAATGGCTCCTTGACACTTTCAAGGAATTGAATCACAGAACCATCTTAAGACCCATATTGGAGTGGAGCGATGATGATTCTCTCATTAATTCGGTCCTGTCCTACGAGAAGGCTTGGAATAACTTTCATAACATACCGCGAGACCAAAGGAGGATTCTTTCGGGCTTCTTGAACACCGTCATAGGGCGCGCCCGGGGTGGCGATCAGACTACTCTCGACGGACTGCTCGAATTCAAGACAGTTCTGTAGCTACCGACCGAGACCAGGGCGTCCCTTCGAGGGGGGCTCCGCCTGAGAATTCCCACTTCCAAGAATACTGTAAATATTTCTTAACTCTTGTTAGAATGTAAACATTGACTAGTATGTCAATAAAATATGTTTAAATTGTCAAGAAGTCAATAAAGGTATTTTAATTGTCACATGTAGCATCAGGCCATGGTGGGTAGTGACAGCTTGTACTGTAAGTTCACCACATGTCTACACTCGGCCGTGCGGCCACGCGTCGCGCGAGCTCCTGAGTTTTTCGCCTCTGGCGGACGAAAAGTGTCGCTGATGGCGACAAATATGGTATGGGCTGAAAGCCCTTCAAAAGCCGAGCAAAAGCCTGCAAGGCACGGCGAAAAAGCACAACAATGTTCTGAATTATCTAAGAAAGAAGATTTGCAGAAGAAAGCTTCAAATCTTTTAAACAAAAATCAAGTCTATGCAAATCCGCCCGCCGGCGGACATCATGCAAATCCGGCCACGCCGACCGACTTCGTTACTGCCTCGTTTTCCGAGGCCGTTGCCCAAGCCAATAGACGCTGGGCAGACTTAGCGGAGGACCAAGGCCCTGGAGATGACGACAACTTCACCGTCGTCAAGAGTAAGAAAAGGCGCCGCGACTCGCCGGGTTCCCCTACGGCAGCTACTTCCTCTGGCACCAGAGGCGCAGGAGCCACTCGCCGGCCACGATCATCCACGGGATGGGCACCGCGGGCGGAGGAGGTCAGGACCACTCAGGCGCATATCGCGGAGGCCAGGGCGCGGCAGGCGTCTTCAACAGAGGACCACTGCGTCTATGTAGAACGCAGCCCTGAACTGGAGCCCTACCATTACATCAGGGCCATAGATCGAATGTTTGGGAGCACCAGGGAGGTCTTCCAAGTGACCAAGATGAACGGCCACTTCCTAGTGGGACTGGCAAACAAAAGCATGGCCGAGCGCCTCGTCAACGAGGGCCTCGAGGTGGAGGGAACTCTCCACAGGGCCTTCCCGTTCCGCAAGAGGGCGGAGAGAATCACGGTGGGCAACCTCCCCTTCTTCGTGGGGGATGCAGCCGTCATCAGCGCCCTTTCATCTTTCGGGCGAGTAACATCCATCGCCCCCAAGCTGATGAAGGCAGGCCCATATGTCTACAACGACGGCCGCCGAGAGGCGTTCATCATCCTCCGCGAGGGAATGACCATCGAGAGGCTGCCCACCCGCCTCGACATCTCAATCAAGGGCGAGGCCTGGCCCGCATACCTATCCTCCGGGATTAGGTGTTCCAGGTGCCGTGGCCAAGGACATCGTAGGGCCAACTGCCCCATGCTTGCAGGGCGAACCACCGCTCCTGGACCGGCCGCACCAACCTCTCCCACCAGCGTCCCACCAGCGACTGCGCCCAGGCTGCCTCAGCAGCCATCTGCCCGGCCTCCACCTCCGGCGTCCCCCAGTTCAACCATGGAGGTCTCCGACGTACCTCCCGCGAGCCGAGCTGCGCCCCTTCCACCTGCTGCACTCCAGCCATCACCACCAGCGCCTTCGGCCTTACCTTTGGAGGACACGCCTCCGGCCCCTCCACCAGTGACTCCTGCTCCGTCCCTGCGAACACCTGGGAGTCGCGAGCCTGCGGCCCCAACACCGGACGTGGAGATGTCCATCGTGGAGGAGACCTTTGCGTCCTCCACGTCATCGGCAAAAAACGCAACGAGAGTCGACCTCGATGCGTTCATCGAGGAGCTCCCCAGCGTGTCATTAGCTAAGACGGACGCCCTTGGTCTTGGGCGGGAGGAGGTCCTGGACCTCCTCTCCTCGAGGACCAAGGCGCAGAGGAAGGGACCCCTCCTGTCGCCTCCGCAGTGCGACGCCCTCGTCGGCCTGATCGGTCAAATTCTGGACCTGAAGCCCGGACACACCTCTAATTTATATAAGGTCCTTGGTCAGGTTAGAGCTGAGCTAACGAAAACACAGCCGCAGCACCTACACCCCCACTGCCTGCACCTCGGCCTGATGGGCCAATACCACCCCCTCCCCATGGGGATACGACGACACCGGACATGGCGACATCTCCATCTCCACTATCCACCCAAATGGATAGAGCTCTGATGGACAAGCGCTGGGAGGCGCTAAGAGATCTAATGAATCAATTGGATCGTGAATTCGAACTCGACTTGGAGCACCGATTCCAATCGCGGGTTGACGTGGATGACATCATAAGAGCAATCCTATACCCCGGGGATAGGGAGCCCCTCATCAAGCGCCTACCCACTCGGGATAGGTACACCCTCGGTGGATTGATGAGCACCGCCATCAGGCGCGCTCGGGAATTAGATCCTTCTATACTCGAATGTATGTCCGCACTCAGGAAATTACTACCTGCTTGAGTCCAGACGACCCTCGGTGAGGACACCGCCTTTGAATTGTTACTTAACTCTTTGTAGTTTGCCGATTGTCTAAGATGACAATAAAAAATTGTTTAATTGTCAAAATTGTCACATGTCTACACATGTAGTACCAGGCCGTGGTGGGTAGTGACAGCTTGTACTGTAAGTACGCCACATGTCTACACATGTAGTACCAGGCCATGGTGGGTAGTGACAGCTTGTACTGTAAGTACGCCACATGTCTACACATGTAGTACCAGGCCATGGTGGGTAGTGACAGCTTGTACTGTAAGTACACCACATGTCTACATATGTAGTACCAGGCCATGGTGGGTAGTGACAGCTTGTACTGTAAGTACACCACATGTCTACACATGTAGTACCAGGCCATGATGGGTAGTGACAGCTTGTACTGTAAGTACACCACATGTCTACACATGTAGTACCAGGCCATGATGGGTAGTGACAGCTTGTACTGTAAGCACACACACACACACTCGGCCGTGCGGCCACGCGTCGCGCGAGCTCCGCGTATTTCACCTCTGGCGAGCGATGAAATGTTTTTAAGCATGCCGAGTTCGGCATCGCCAGGAACCTCGGGATCTGCTGGACAAGAGCCTGGAAGGCCCAGCATCCCATCTCCTACTGGTGTGAAGAAATCAAACAAAAACGAAATTCAGAAAATAATCTTAAGAGAAAACTCTGAAAATCGTATTCATGCAAATCCGCCGGCAGGCGTTAAAGATGTAAATCTGGCCGCCGCGCGTGACGTCACGCTCGACTTGCCGGCCGGTACGTCATCCAATGGCGCTGCCCGTGCCCTGAGAAACTGGGCGGACTGCCCTGAAGATCAAGGCCCTGGAGCGGACGACGACTTTACCGTCGTGAGGACCAAAAAGAGGCGCCGCGAATCTGCGAACTCGCCTACAGCGGCTGCACCTTCCTCCAACATCGGGAGTGCAAGAACCAGTCGCCGACCGCAATCTTCGGCAGGATCTGTGCCCCGGGCACAGGAAGTAAGAACAACCAGGGCCCACATCACAGAGGCCCGGGCGCGGCAGGCATCCTCTTCTGAGGACCACTGCATCTACCTGGAGCACGGCCCCGAGCTACAGCCCTTCCACTACCTGAGGGCACTAGACAGGATGCTCGGGGGAACCGCCGGAGTTATCCAAGTCTCCAAGGTGAACGGCCACCAACTCCTGGGACTGGCGAACAGAGACCTAGCCGAGCGCCTCATAAACGAGGGCCTCGAGGTTGAGGGCACACTCCTCAGGGCCTTTCCTTTCCGCAAAAGAGCGGAGAGGATTACAGTCGGCAACCTCCCCTTCTTCGTGGAGGACTCCGCCATCATCAGCGCCCTAAAACCTTATGGGCGCGTAACATCAATTGCGCCCAAACTGATGAAGGCCGGCCCATACACCTACAACGACGGCCGCCGCGAGGCATTCATTGTCCTCCGCGAGGGAATGACAACTGAGAGGCTCCCCACCCGCCTTGAGATCCCTATTAAAGGCGAGGCCTGGCCCGCATATTTGTCCTCGGGCATCAAGTGCTCCAGGTGCCACGGCCAAGGACATCGCAGGGCCAACTGCCCCCTGCTTGCAGGGCGAGCCAACAACTACAGATTGGCCCCACCAACCTCTCCTGCTGGCGTCCCATCAACGACCACCTCTGCCCCACCTCAGCGGTCAGCGGCCCAGCCTCCTGCACCGGCGCCCTCCAGTACAGCCATGGAGATCCCCGGCGCTTCTCACGCGGCCCGAGCTGTGACCCCATCTGCAGCACCTCGGCCATCTACACCAGTGGCCTCGGCCGTACCTATGGAGATGGCGCCTCCTGCCCCTCCACCTGTCGCCCCTGCTCCGTCCCTGCGGGCTCCTGGGAGTCACGGGCCTGCAGTCCCTACACTGGACGTTGAGATGTCCATCGAGGAGACATCGACATCTAGGGCGGCGCTCAAGACCTCGCCAGCCGCAGTGCCTCCAACACCCCCACTGCCCGCGCCTCAGCCTGCCGGGCCGATACCACCTGCTCCCGACGAGGAGGAGATGACGCCGACCATGAGGGAGGAGTGTATGGTTATTGATATCCTCAAGAAACTGAAGCACTTAACCTGCCTAGGGCCCTTATATTAATCAGGGACCAACCGAATGACCTCAAGGATGCCATTCTCTTCTTCGATGAAAGAGAGTCCCTCATGGCGAGACTGACACCTGCGATGAGGGGAGTCCTCGCTGAGTTCCTCAGCGCGGCCATAGAACCGGCTCGGGGCAAACATCCCGATGTTAGCTCCGATTTGGCCAGTCTTAGGCGGCGATGCCTTGATTCCTGACAACTGTCAAATGTAAATATTTCCTTTTCGCCCTCCTGGTTGAGATGTAACATTGTCTAGAGGACAATAAACTATTTTCAATTGTCAAATTGTCACATGTCTACACATGTAGTACCAGGCCATGGTGGGTAGTGACAGCTTGTACTGTAAGTACACCACATGTCTACACATGTAGTACCAGGCCATGATGGGTAGTGACAGCTTGTACTGTAAGCACACCACATGTCTACACTCGGCCGTGCGGCCTGAGTTTTTCGCCTCTGGCGGGCGAAAAGTGTCGCGGATGGCGACAAATTTTATACGGGCTGAAAGCCCGTCAAAAGCCGAGCAAAAGCCTGTAAGGCACGGCTCACTTGCACAACCATGTGCAGAATTATCCGCAAATCAAGATTTGCAGAACGAAATTCCAATTGTTTTGAGTAAAAATCAAAACTATGTAAATCCGCCCGCCGGCGGCCAGGATGCAAATTCTGCCGCGCCGGTCGACCTTGCGGCTATTCCAACTTCTAACTCCGCTGCTCAAGTCCGGAGAAACTTGGCTGACATCACAGAATAGGTGAATCCTGGAGCTGAGGAAGGATTTACCCTCGACCAGGGTAGGAAGAGGCGCCGTGGCTCGGGGAATTCACCTACGACGGCTGCACCCTCCTCCAATGCCGGAGCTTCCAGGACCATTCGCCGACCTCAATCATCGGCGGGATCAGTGCCCCGAGCCCCCATGGAGATCCCCGGCGCTTCCCCAAGAAATCAGGGCCACCAGGGCTCACATCGCGGATGCCAGGGCGCGGCAGGCGTCCTCTTCCGAGGAACACTGTGTGTACATCGAACACAGCCCCGAACTTGAGCCCTTCCACTACCTTAGGGCTTTGGATAGGAAACTCGGAGGAACCGCCGGAGTCATCCAGATCACCAAGGTGAACGGCCACCAGCTACTGGGACTAACCAACAGAGGCCTGGCCGAGCGCCTCATAAGTGAGGGCCTCGAGGTTGAGGGAACACTCCTCAGGGCATTCCCTTTCCGCAAAAGAGCGGAAAGGATTACAGTGGGTAACCTCCCCTTCTTTGTGGCGGACTCTGCTGTCATCACCGCCCTCTCTCCATATGGGCGGGTTAAGTCCATCGCCCCTAAGCAGATGAAGGCGGGCCCCTACGTCTACGTCGATGGCCGGCGTGACGTCTTCATCACCCTACATGAGGGGATCACCATCGAGAGGCTTCCAACCCGCCTCGACATCAACATCAAAGGCCAAGCCTGGCCTGCGTACCTATCCTCGGGCATCAGGTGTTCCAGGTGCCACGGACAAGGGCATCGGAGGGCCATCTGCCCCCTGCTTGCAGGGCTGGCCAACAACACCAGAATGGCCCCACCAACCACTCCTGCTGGCGTCCCACCACCGACCACCTCTGCACCGCCTCAGCGGTCAGCAGCCCAGCCTCCTGCGCCAGCTCCCTCCAATCTAGCCATGGAGGTTTGCAGCGCTCCTCCCATGGCCCGAGCTGTGCTCCATCCATCCGCACCTCGGCCATCTCCACCAGCGGCCCCAGCCTTACCTATGGAGGAGACGCCTTCTGCCCCTCCACCTGTGATCCCTGCTCCGTCCCTGCAGGCGCCTGAGGGTTCCGTGGGCCCTCTCTCGGCCAATTCACAACATCCAGAGCCGCCTCCCGCTCGGCCGGACTTCGTTGCCCCGCGTGACCCTCTGCCCGCCCAGAAGACCCTCGGACCTGCGGCCCCAACACCGGACGTGGAGATGTCCATCGTGGAGGAGACCTCTGCGTCCTCCACGTCATTAGCAAAGAACGCAACGAGAGTCGACCTCGATGCGTTCATCGAGAGGCACCCCAGCGTGTCCTTCGCTGGGACGGACGCCCTTGGTCTTGGGCGGGAGGAGGTCTTAGACCTCCTCTCCTCGAGGACCAAGGCGCAGAGGAAAGGACCCCTCCTGTCGCCTCCGCAGTGCGACGCCCTCGCCGGCCTAATCTCGCAAATCTTGGATCTGAGGCCCGGAGCAGCCAGCAATCTTTACAAAGTCCTCGGACAGGTAAAAGCTGAGCTGAGGACAACACCAGCCGCAGTGCCTACACCTCCACCGCCTGCGCCTCGGCCTGCTGAGACAACATCACCCGCTCTCCACGGGGAAAGGACGTCGCCGGACATCGCGACACCTCCACCTCCTCTGTCTACCCAATTCATAGATGCCTGCTACGACCAGGCAAACGATATTATTTAGGCGTTGAGCCGTGAGCGCTTTTCGGAGCCCTTGTCCAACATAGGAGTCACAGAGGGTGACATCGTGGAGGCGATTATTTTCCCCGAGGATAGAGAACCTCTCTTCAGGCACCTCTCCACTCAGAAAAGAACCACTCTTGCCGAGATCATCAGCGCTGCATCTGAGTGCGCTCGAAACTCAGATCCCTTTGTGCGTGAGGGCCTACGCATACTCAGCGAAATGCTCCCCCCCCCCTAATCTGTAAATTTTCCCTAACTCTTGATTGAGTGTAATTATTGACTAGATCGTCAATAAAGTCTGTTTTAATTGTCAATTGTCATATGTCTACACATGTAGTACCAGACCATGGTGGGTAGTGACGGCTTGTACTGTAAGTACACCACATGTCTACACATGTAGTACCAGGCCATGGTGGGTAGTGACAGCTTGTACTGTAAGTACACCACATGTCTACACATGTAGTATCAGGCCATGGTGGGTAGTGACAGCTTGTACTGTAAGTACACCACATGTCTACACATGTAGTATCAGGCCATGGTGGGTAGTGACAGCTTGTACTGTAAGTTCACCACATGTCTACACTCGGCCGTGCGGCCACGCGTCGCGCGAGCTCCTGAGTTTTTCGCCTCAGGCGGGCGAAAAGTGTCGCGGATGGCGACAAATTTTATACGGGCTGAAAGCCCGTCAAAAGCCGAGCAAAAGCCTGTAAGGCACGGCGAAAAAGCACAACCATGTGCTGAACTATCTAAGAAAGAAGATTTTCAGAAGAAAACTTCAAATCTCTTCAACAAAAATCAAAACTATGCAAATCCGCCCGCCGGCGGACATCATGCAAATCCGGCCACGCCGACCGACTTCGTTACTGCCTCGTTTTCCGAGGCCGCAGCCCAAGCCAATAGAAGCTGGGCAGACTTAGCGGAGGACAACAATCACGAATCTGAGGAACCTTTCATCACTGTCCAAAGAAAGAAAAGACGCCGTGGCTCGGCGGAATCACCTGCGGCGGCTGCACCTTCCTCTAACATCAGAGGCGCAGGAGCCATTCGCCGGCCGCGATCATCCACGGGATGGGCACCGCGGGCGGAGGAATTCAGGACCACCCGAGCGACATCGCGGAGGCCAGGGCGCGGCAGGCGTCTTCCACCGAGGACCACTGCGTTTATGTAGAGCGCAGCCCTGAACTGGAGCCCTTTCACTACATGAGGGCAATTGAAAGGATGTTCGGAAGGACCAGGGAGGTCTTCCAACTGACAAAAATGAACGGCCACTTCCTGGTGGGACTGGCTAACAGAGGCATGGCCGAGCGCCTCATCAACGAGGGCCTCGAGGTGGAGGGCACTCTCCACAGGGCCTTCCCGTTCCGCAAGAGGGCGTAGCGAATTACAGTGGGCAACCTCCCTTTCTTCGTGGGGGATGCAGCCGTCATCAGCGCCCTTTCATCTTTTGGGCGGGTCACATCTATCGCCCCCAAGCTGATGAAGGCTGGCCCATACATCTACAACGACGGCCGCCGAGAGGCGTTTATCATCTTCCGCGAAGGAATGACCATCGAGAGGCTGCCCACCCGCCTCGACATCACCATCAAAGGCGAGGCCTGGCCCGCATACCTGTCCTCCGGGATTAGGTGCTCCAGGTGCCGTGGGCAAGGACATCGCAGGGCCAACTGCCCCCTGCTTGCAGGGCTAGCTAACAACACCAGATTGGCCCCACCAACCACTCCTGCCGCCGTTCCATCAACAACCACCTCTTCACCGCCTCAGAGGTCAGCGGCCCAGCCTCCTACACCGGCGTCCTCCAGTCCAGCCAGAGAGACTCCCGGCACTTCTCCTGCGGCCCGAGCTGTAACTACATCTACAGCACCTCGACCATCTCCGCCGGTAGCCCCGGCCGTACCTATGGAGGAGGCGCCTTCTACCCCTCCACCTGTGACCCCTGCTCCGTCCCTGCATGCGCCTGGGGGTCCCGCCCAGAGGACCCTCGGGTCTGCAGCCCCAACACCGGACGTGGAGATGTCCATCGTGGAGGAGACCTTTGCGTCCTCCACGTCTTCGGCAAAGAACGCTACGAGAGTCGACCTCGATGCGTTCATCGAGGGGCACCCCAGCGTGTCATTCGCTGAGACGGACGCCCTTGGTCTTGGGCGGGAGGAGGTCCTGGACCTCCTCTCCTCGAGGACCAAGGCGCAGAGGAAAGGACCCCTCCTGTCGCCTCCGCAGTGCGACGCCCTCGTCGGCGTGATCGGGCAAATCTTGAATCTGAGGCCCGGAGCAGCCAGCAACCTGTACAAAGTCCTCGGACAAGTCAAGGCTGAACTCAGGACAACACCAGCAGAGCCTCCAACACCCCCACTGCCTGCGCCTCGGCCTTCTGGACCAACGCCACCTACTCCCCACAGCGAAGAACTGATGCCTGCTGTGATGACACCTCCGCCGCCTGCCCTGGAGGATAATCCGGACCTGGCCCAATGGGAGATGTCACTATCTCTGTATCAGATCTTCATGAAAGAACCCGACTTGGGGCCTACGTCCAAATCGGGAATCGACCAATCAGAACTCACGGATGCGACCCTTAACCCCAGGGATAGGGAGGAACTCATCGAGCAACTTTTGCCCAGGCAAAGGAACATTCTGGCTCAGATCCTTGACGCTCTCTTGGAGCGCGCTCTGGACTTGGATCCTTTTCTTCGCGGGAAGCTTTCTGAGCTCAGGGCCTCCTTGCCTCCCTAACCCAGACCCTCTTTGAGGGCACCCCCTGTTGTTTTGTTGCTGTAAATACTTTTTTACTGCTTAACTCTCCGGAGTGTTCTTAATTGACTAAGAGGTCAATAAAGTAATTTTAATTGTCAATTGTCACATGTCTACACATGTAGTACCAGGCCATTGTGGGTAGTGACAGCTTGTACTGTAAGTACACCACATGTCTACACATGTAGTACCAGGCCATGGTGGGTAGTGACAGCTTGTACTGTAAGTACACCACATGTCTACACATGTAGTACCAGGTCATGGTGGGTAGTGACAGCTTGTACTGTAAGTACACCACATGTCTACACATGTATCGTTTTAAAACTCGTTAATCAGATATTAACTACATAGCCTTATTTACATAGTAGTATTTACACATAAGAAAACATCAATAGCTATATATCAAAGTCAGTTTCCCGAGGTAAAAATTTAAGTTCACCAAGTATTGTTGAATATAGAGACATTGAGATATTTACATCAGACATGAGCCTCTAAAAGTGAGTCAAACTCCATGTTGTAGTCATTGGTAAAATCGATGCTTATCCAGAATTTGCACATTACATATTTGGGGATGGTAAAAATGTGCGTCTTATCTGTTCTGGAACTCCATTCTCCACACTAAAGTTTGACTAAGTTTGCCTCTTTTCTCAATGTATCGCTTCGAAATCTTTAAAGCATTTGTAAATAATTTCAAATTCCCGGTTGAAAATTATCGGTTGAATGTCAAATATTGTTTTTCCAGGAATTACGTACTTTTGCTCCTTCGGCGCCCTCTGTGGGGAAAGAGGCTTAATTCTATTTATCAGGACTTTGGAGAGAATTTTATAGTCGCTATTCATCAGGGTGATTGGTCTCCAGTCTTTAATTGTTTTCGGAACAGGGCTTTTGGGAAGTAGAATTATTTTGCCCCTCTCATCTATTCTGGAAGGACGTCATTTTCGTATGCTGCGTGAAAACGTTCTGCAAGGATCCGACTATTTCAAATAAGAAATTTTTGTAAAACTCTGCAGGGATATTGTCTTCACCAGCACATTTCCTGTTAAGGAGTGTTTTGATTGAGTCGAGTATTTCATTCTTTGTCACTGGTTCATTGGAAGTTTATTTCTCTGTCTGGAATTACATTGACGTAAGCTTTAATGTGTTTGTTGACGACAACTTGTTTACATTTCTCTCTATAGAAGAAATAAACAAAGTTTAAGATTTGTATTGTGTAGCAATACGTCGTTGTTATTTAGAAGTGTTGTTAGGAAAGTCTTTGTAACATTCTGGCCGCGATGTCGTACACCAATGGTTTGTAACATTCTGGCCGCGATGTCGTACACCAATGGTTTGTAACATTCTGGCCGCGATGACCAATGGTTTGCAACATTCTGGCCGCGATGTCGTACACCAATGGTTTGTAACATTCTGGCCGCGATGTCGTACACCAATGGTTTGTAACATTCTGGCCGCGATGTCGTACACCAATGGTTGGTAACATTCTGGCCGCGATGTCGTACACCAATGGTTGGTAACATTCTGGCCGCGATGTCGTACACCAATGGTTTGTAACATTCTGGCCGCGATGTCGTACACCAATGGTTGGTAACATTCTGGCCGCGATGTCGTACACCAATGGTTTGTAACATTCTTGCCGCGATGTCGTACACCAATGGTTTGTAACATTCTGGCCGCGATGTCGTACACCAATGGTTTGTAACATTCTGGCCGCGATGTCGTACACCAATGGTTGGTAACATTCTGGCCGCGATGTCGTACACCAATGGTTTGTAACATTCTGGCCGCGATGTCGTACACCAATGGTTGGTAACATTCTGGCCGCGATGTCGTACACCAATGGTTGGTAACATTCTGGCCGCGATGTCGTACACCAATGGTTTGTAACATTCTGGCCGCGATGTCGTACACCAATGGTTGGTAACATTCTGGCCGCGATGTCGTACACAAATGGTTTGTAACATTCTGGCCGCGATGTCGAACACCAATGGTTTGTAACATTCTGGCCGCGATGTCGTACACCAATGGTTGGTAACATTCTGGCCGCGATGTCGTACACAAATGGTTGGTTACATTCTGGCCGGGATGTCGAACACCAATGGTTTGTAACATTCTAGCCGCGATGTCGTACACCAATGGTTGGTAACATTCTGGCCGCGATGTCGTACACCAATGGTTGGTAACATTCTGGCCGCGATGTCGTACACCAATGGTTTGTAACATTCTTGCCGCGATGTCGTACACCAATGGTTGGTAACATTCTGGCCGCGATGTCGTACACCAATGGTTTGTAACATTCTGGCCGCGATGTCGTACACCAATGGTTTGTAACATTCTGGCCGCGATGTCGTACACCAATGGTTTGTAACATTCTGGCCGCGATGTCGTACACCAATGGTTGGTAACATTCTGGCCGCGATGTCGTACACCAATGGTTTGTAACATTCTGGCCGCGATGTCGTACACCAATGGTTTGTAACATTCTGGCCGCGATGTCGTACACCAATGGTTGGTAACATTCTGGCCGCGATGTCGTACACCAATGGTTTGTAACATTCTGGCCGCGAGGTCGTACACCAATGGTTGGTAACATTCTTGCCGCGATGTTGTTACCAAATGGTTTGTAACATTTCGACGAGGAACTCAGGGATTCAAAGTTTTGGATGAATTCTTTATATTCGTGATTTCATAAAGTTTTGAAGTTTTGTGTTTCAAAAATTTTCCTGTCAATATAGTTTTCTATGTCGTTTAGATGTGTGAACAACATATCGGCTATGAACATGTCGTGGTCCGAGTATGGCACAACAGGGCATATCATCCTTCAACCGGCTGTTCAATCCCCCTTGACATTGTTTCCAAGTTATCCAGGGTGGTCCACACGTCAGTACGTGCCCCACAAATCTCCACTTCCTATCGAATACATCATTTTAGAAGTTCTCCGTTTGATCTTCTGCAAACTTCTGTCTTATGTCATCTAGATAGGGACATCCTTGCACGCCAGGCTTCACGTGGGTTAATCTCCTTTTTCAATCTTCTTTGGTCATTACATCCATACCTGAACCAAACAAAATATTCAAGCTTTCTCAGTTGCATATTTACTTCTCAAGAACTCTTTGATACTTAAATCATCCATTGTCTTTGTAATTATGCCTTCGATTACCTTTCAGCATAAATTTTGCCAAATTACGCCGTAGCACTGTATGATAATGGGTCACAAATACAAGTAGTAGTTCTGTTGTATAGGCGCTTGACCAGGTTATACAGTTTCCACAGCATCGTACATGTTATCTGGGTTGGAAGAGGTTTGAAAGCAATGGACTACACAAAAGGTTCGGAGAAATACCTGGAGGCTTGATTGGCCCCAGTAAGCCTGTTTCACACCTATGTTCTATAAGATTGAATTCAGGTGATCTTACAGGACACTTCATCTACTCAATATCGCTACATAACATGAAATCTTCTGAGGAAAGATCTGATTTTCATAGGCTGCGCAGGACATCTGCTCAGTTGTCTTCTTTAGAATGTACAAATCCAGGACGATGTTATGCTATGATGCATTAGCGCGTCATCTGTTATCAAAATTCGAAACTATTATAGACGCGTATAATTCTTTTAAAAATTAAACAATTTCTACTGTCCTTACTGCAATGGAAAAATTAATGCAATTTTTTCATAACGATGTTATGTCTTGAGCTGACCTGTCCGGTATCTTGTCTAAATCCTTGGCTGGCAAACTTTCCAACAGTTAAGATTGACATAAACTTGATGCGTAAGTTCGCCATCTCTGATGTTGGAAAATGTAAGCTGTTTTCTACGCGTATGTTTCTTTTAAATAAAACAATATTCTACTGTCCTTACTGCAATGATAAAAATAATAGGAGCGCCTGGCTCATCAATGGTGAACCTTCCCAGCAGTTTCGCCATTATTTAAAACTGAGGTTATCTTTGTTTGTAACTAATTTACATAAACCTACCATTAATGTTTTCTTCAAACACATCTTCACTCGTGACTCACAAATTTCAATAAGGTGCAAATAAAATGGGAAGATTACACACAAAATTATACACAAAACAAACTTCTACTGTTCTTACTGCGATGAAAAAATATTGAGAGGGCTTGGCTCATCAGTGGTGAACCCTTCCAGCGGTTTCGCCAATTCCTCCATTATGAGGAATGCTGAAGTTAGAAGTGGTTATCTATTATTATCTTGTTAAACATAACCATAATTTTCTCGGACATTTTTGTATGCCATTTTCATTTTTTAATTCTTGAAATTTGTAATCAAATGTCTATTTATCGATTTCTCTTATGTTTGCCACAATAAACATGCGCTTTAAACACTATAAACGGCTGGGGTGTATTTGTTTCAAAGTTCCTCCCACCTTGCAGGCTGTCAAACATCTAACTTGGCTGTTCCACTGAAATATTTAATTCCACTTCTGGCTGATAGAGGGAGCCCGCTATTGATTCTGGCAACGTCTCGCCGACTGCAACACCTGCTGCCATCTACCAACCAGTTTTATAACTATTGTGGATTTTTGTCTTCACATTCCACTTCAAACATCTAAATCTTGAATAACAACGAGAAATAAAAATGAATATTCAACAAAGTATTAAAATGTATTTCCCTTATGTTTTCTTTACAACAGTGTACTGGGGGATCAGGTTGATGAATGAAGCTGCCACCAGATGTCGCTGTTCCTTCTGTAGTTGTTGAGGTACAGCTTGCACCACGCTGATGAGGACCCGTGGTTAGTTTTTCTTGGTTAATCAAGAATGGGTAACTTTCCAAGAGTCTAGCAACAGTATCACTATAAAAGGAAGATCGAAACATGCAATATAACAGCGGTATGGTAGATTAAACTGGCGAAACCGCTGGGAGAGTTCACCACTGATAAGCCAGGCCCTCCCATTAATTTTTCCATTGCAGTAAGGGCAGTAGAAATTGTTCAAAATTCAAAAGAAGCCTACGCGTCTATAATAGTTCGAATTATCATAATGGGTATCTTGTCAATTCTGGAATAATAATTGTAAAAAAATAGTTGATAATTATTCCGATAGATGGTGCAAGCCATCAGCAACTTTTAGTTACTCGATCATAAGATGCCTTTCCCTTAATCTACAGACTTAAGTTTTATTTATTTTATGTCAATAAAAGCCACCATAATGACGCCATCTATATAGGGGTAACTACACTCAGCACATTGATCTCCTTTAAAATTGAACAACTTTCAACGGTCTATAATATGGCCTGGCTCATCAGTGGAAAACCCTTCTAGTGTCGTTGGGATGAGCCTGGCCCTCCCAGTATTTTTCGTTCGCAGTATAGTGGGTGGAATGTTGTTTTATTGGAAAAGAAAGAACGCTTAATTGTTTTAGCGTTAAGTTTACATGTGTATACCTTTACCAAACCTATTTCTGCCTTATTTGTCTATCTATCTCAAGATAAGTTTACGCTACAACTTTGTGGCAGAGTTTAATGGACTGATGCCCAAGTAAGCCGAGGAAACGAAGAAATATCAATTTTCTACTTACTGCAATAATATAATAATGGGAGGGCCCCTGGCTCATCAGTGGGGCACCCTCCTAGCCAGGCCCTTCCATTAATTTATTATTGCAGTAAAATCAGTAGAAAATTATTTTTCATCTAAAAAGAATCATTCGTGTCGTCATTTCCTATAACAGACGGCGGGCTAATCCATCATATTGCCACGTGGAGGGAAGACAAAAACTTCAGGAGGAGACAACAATTTATTTCAGGGAAGGACAAACTATGAATGGTAAACAAAAGATAAGCCACGAGGGAAATTTACAGAGTCGCAAGATATAAACATAAAAATGACCACTCTGCTAATAAAAAATAATAAAATTAATAAATACTTTGTTACGATATTAAAAGAAACATCAGTCTGGGGATGTATTGTACAAATGTGTGACTCGCTGAGATTTGGTGACAAACACTTTGGACTCTTCCCGGGAACTCAACTCCAAGATTCATTTTTAGAAATATATAGCGTTAGCTGTGCGGTAAAAATACAGCAGAATGCACCTCAGTGTGATAAAAACATAGCTCAGTGAACCAAAACAGCGGTAAAAACAGCGCACTGAACCGCTGGGTTGTAAAAAGAGTACACTGCACCGCTTTTTAGTAAAAACACAAAACAGTACACCGATGTATGGTAAAAATATTGCCCCGCTATGTGGTACAAACACGGAACAGTTCCCCGCTATGTGGTACAAACACGGAACAGTTCCCCGCTATGTGGTACAAACACGGAACAGTTCCCCGCTATGTGGTACAAACACGGAACAGTTCCCCGCTATGTGGTACAAACACGGAACAGTTCCCCGCTATGTGGTACAAACACGGAACAGTTCCCCGCTATGTGGTACAAACACGGAACAGTTCCCCGCTATGTGGTACAAACACGGAACAGTTCCCCGCTATGTGGTACAAACACGGAACAGTTCCCCGCTATGTGGTACAAACACGGAACAGTTCCCCGCTATGTGGTACAAACACGGAACAGTTCCCCGCTATGTGGTACAAACACGGAACAGTTCCCCGCTATGTGGTACAAACACGGAACAGTTCCCCGCTATGTGGTACAAACACGGAACAGTTCCCCGCTATGTGGTACAAACACGGAACAGTTCCCCGCTATGTGGTACAAACACGGAACAGTTCCCCGATGTGTGATACAAACACGGAACAGTTCCCCGATGTGTGATACAAACACGGAACAGTTCCCCGATGTGTGATACAAACACAGCACTGTACAACACTGTGTGGTACAAACACAGCACTGTGCAACACTGTGTGGTACAAACACAGCACAGTGCCCCACTGTGTGGTACAAACACAGCACTGTGCAACACTGTGTGATACAAACACAGCACTTTGCAACACTGTGTGGTACAAACACAGCACTGTGCAACACTGTGTGGTACAAACACAGCACTGTGCAACACTGTGTGGTACAAACACAACACTGTGCAACACTGTGTGGTACAAACACAGCACTGTGCAACACTGTGTGGTACAAACACAGCACTGTGCAACACTGTGTGATACAAACACAGCACTGTGCAACACTGTGGGGTACAAACACAGCACTGTGCAACACTGTGTGGAACAAACACAGCACTGTGCAACACTGTGTGGTACAAACACAGCACTGTGCAACACTGTGTGGTACAAACACAGCACTGTGCAACACTGTGTGGTACAAACACAGCACTGTGCAACACTGTGTGATACAAACACAGCACTGTGCAACACTGTGGGGTACAAACACAGCACTGTGCAACACTGTGTGGAACAAACACAGCACTGTGCAACACTGTGTGGTACAAACACAACACTGTGCAACACTGTGTGGTACAAACACAGCACTGTGCAACACTGTGTGGAACAAACACAGCACTGTGCAACACTGTGTGGTACAAACACAGCACTGTGCAACACTGTGTGGTACAAACACAGCACTGTGCAACACTGTGTGATACAAACACAGCACTGTGCAACACTGTGTGGTACAAACACAGCACTGTGCAACACTGTGGGGTACAAACACAGCACTGTGCAACACTGTGTTATACAAACACAGCACTGTGCAACACTGTGTGGTACAAACACAGCACTGTGCAACACTGTGTGATACAAACACAGCACTGTGCAACACTGTGTGGTACAAACACAGCACTGTGCAACACTGTGTGGTACAAACACAGCACTGTGCAACACTGTGGGGTACAAACACAGCACTGTGCAACACTGTGTGATACAAACACAGCACTGTGCAACACTGTGTGGTACAAACACAGCACAGTGCCCCACTGTGTGATACAAACACAGCACTGTGCAACACTGTGTGATACAAACACAGCACTGTGCAACACTGTGTGGTACAAACACAGCACAGTGCCCCACTGTGTGGTACAAACACAGCACTGTGCAACACTGTGTGGTACAAACACAGCACAGTGCCCCACTGTGTGGTACAAACACAGCACTGTGCAACACTGTGTGGTACAAACACAGCACTGTGCAACACTGTGTGGTACAAACACAGCACTGTGCAACACTGTGTGGTACAAACACAGCACTGTGCAACACTGTGTGGTACAAACACAGCACAGTGCCCCACTGTGTGATACAAACACAGCACTGTGCAACACTGTGTGGTACAAACACAGCACTGTGCAACACTGTGTGGTACAAACACAGCACTGTGCAACACTGTGTGGTACAAACACAGCACTGTGCAACACTGTGTGGTACAAACACAGCACTGTGCAACACTGTGTGATACAAACACAGCACTGTGCAACACTGTGTGGTACAAACACAGCACTGTGCAACACTGTGTGATACAAACACAGCACAGTGCCCCACTGTGTAGTTAAACAAACAGCAGTGTGCCTTGCTGTGTTGTACAAACACAGCACTGTGCAACACTGTGTGGTACAAACACAGCACTGTGCAACACTGTGTGGTACAAACACAGCACTGTGCAACACTGTGTGATACAAACACAGCACTGTGCAACACTGTGTGATACAAACACAGCACAGTGCCCCACTGTGTAGTTAAACAAACAGCAGTGTGCCTTGCTGTGTTGTACAAACACAGCACTGTGCAACACTGTGAGGTACAAACACAGCACTGTGCAACACTGTGTGGTACAAACACAGCACAGTGAATCACTGTGATACAAACACAGCACTGTGCAATACTGTGTAGTTAAACAAAAAGCAAGGGGCCTTGCTGTGTGGTACAAACACAGCACTGTGCAACACTGTGTGGTACAAACACAGCACTGTGCAACACTGTGTGGTACAAACACAGCACTGTGCAACATTGTGTGGTACAAACACAGCACTGTGCAACATTGTGTGGTACAAACACAACACAGTGAATCACTGTGGTACAAACACGGCACAGTGCCCCAGGCAATATTGTCAAACACCACCCGTACCACTGAATCGAAACAAACTGGGAAAGATTGACCGACGCCATCTTGGCACAGTTCCCGGAACAGATTCTACCCCACGTCCAGGTGGTGTACAGGTTCTGTAACTCACTCCGCTAAAATTACCATTACAGAATAGGGATCACACACATCACTGTAATACACAGAATAAATAAGCCAAATAAAAAATATGATTTATAAATGCAATTCTGAATTAAATTTGGTTTATAAGGACAAATGAAGTTCTAAAAATAAAAACATTTTCAATAGAACAACAAAATGATCCAAAACAAGCGGTTTGATTGATATTTCATTTGGAGTGCTCAATATCCAATATATACATACACACACACACACACACACACACACACACACACACATATATATATATTAAAACAAAGCAATAACGCGCCATATATACATATAAAATGAAAGGATTTAGAAAAGCCCGAATGTTTCTTTTATACATAATACAAACTTCTACTGCCCTTACTGTGATTAAAAATATATTGGGAGGGCTTGGCTCATCAGTGGTGAACCCTCCCAGCGGTTTCGCCAATTTAATCCACCAGACCGCTTCTCAGAGCTCTAACACTGTATTGGACGATTCTGCTTATATACGCAGCACTGAAGGGTGGAATCTTAGAAATGGTTTTCAAGAGAACTATGGACATAAGCTTATGTAATTCTACAGTCCTATAAGCTTATGTCCATAGTTCTCTTGAAAACCATTTCTAAGATTCCACCCTTCAGTGCTGCGTATATAAGCAGAATCGTCCAATACAGTGTTAGAGCTCTGAGAAGCGGTCTGGTGGATTAAATTGGCGAAACCGCTGGTAGGGTTCACCACTGATGAGCCAAGCCCTCCCAATATATTTTTCATCACAGTAAGGGCAGTAGAAGTTTGTATTATGTATAAAAGAAACATTCGGGCTTTTGTAAATCCTTTCATTTTATATGTATAGATGGCGCGTTATTGCTTTGTGTTAATTTATGCCTAACTGGCCTTGCCTTTATTGTTTGCGGAAGAGCATTGCTCGATGCAAATATTTGAATGTAATTCTACAGTCCTATAAGCTTATGTCCATAGTTCTCTTGAAAACCATTTCTAAGATTCCACCCTTCAGTGCTGCGTATATAAGCAGAATCGTCCAATACAGTGTTAGAGCTCTGAGAAGCGGTCTGGTGGATTAAATTGGCGAAACCGCTGGGAGGGTTCACCACTGATGAGCCAAGCCCTCCCAATATATTTTTCATCACAGTAAGGGCAGTAGAAGTTTGTATTATGTATAAAAGAAACATTCGGGCTTTTCTAAATCCTTTCATTTTATATATATATATATATATTAAAAATGGCCTATCCTAACCAGGAGCACATGTGCTTTACAGAAGGCAGAGCGCCATCTGGTGGAACAGAAATCAACTAAACATTGATTTAGCCTGTTACCTGTTATTTGGCCAGCCCAATTTCTTAATAAATCAAGAAAGGCCATCCACGAATCATCCTAAATCAATGTTTAGTTGATTTCTGTTCCACCAGATGGCGCTCTGCCTTCTGTAAAGCACATGTGCTCCTGGTCAGGATATGCCATTTTTAATATTGATTTCAACACCTGATCTTTTTATCTTTTATTTTTTTCTTTCCTTTTTTCATATATATATACACTTCAGAAAATGTATGCCATATATATACTTCATACCGTATATACACTTCAGAAAATATATGCTATATATAGACAATAGTGATATTCCAAAAATCAAAAATAAATTCAAAATTGAGTTGATATTGTTCCTGTTCGATGGCGCTATACCATCAGTAATATCAAGTTGCATAACCAGGAGATGTTGTCCAATCAGGTGACGACAAGTGAACCAACAGGATAAGTTCTATTTACACGAGTGCAGCTATGTAAAACAAAGGCAGGGTCGTTATTATTATTTTTAATCCCCGAGTGGCAATAAGAAAGTTTCAAACAGCGCGCGATAAGCTTCGCTCCAATTTCCGGCAGACGCCGTAATCTGTGAATAAACATTCCCGCTCACAGAATATTGCCCCGAGGGCCGGGGAAACGACAACTGCACTAAAAAAGAGAGAGATGGTACATCCAAAACCTACAACGAAGTCTTGTACCGAGAGGTGCTTTTGAAATAGCCAAATATACACGTACAAGGTGGGATCAATAAATAAGGTGAATTATAATTTATTTAAAAAATAAGAACGATATTAAAAATTAGGACTTGATTTATTCAAAATAATCACCTTGGCTTTCTATACATCGTCTTCATCGTTCTGGCAACTTGTAAATACCCTCTTTATAGGCACTCTTAGGAAGCGTGTGAAAAAAATCTTGCACCACTTTCTGGACATCCGAGTCAAATCGCTTTCCCTTTAACTCCTTCTTTAGTAGTCAAAAAAGGAAATAGTCAGAGGGGGCTAGGTCTGGACTATAAGCAGGATGTTCTAAAACTTCAAAACCTAATTTAATGATTGCGGCCTTGCATTATCATGAAGGAAGAGAACACTTTTACTAAGCTTCCCTCTTCTTTTGTTTCTTATACCGGGCTTTAGCTTATTTACAAGAATGTCACAATAAAGGTCGCTGTTCATACGTTGCCTTGAGGATAAAATATCAAGACAGATTGGTCCATCAACATCCCAAAAAATTGTTATCGAAACTTTACCGGCCGAACGTTGAGACCTGAGGAACATGTAATTCGTCCATTTTTGAACTCGTTAACCCATTTATAAATGTTTTTTTTAGACAGACAAGACTCACTATAGATATTTTTCATTCTTTGGGATATTTGAGATGTTTGAATACCTTCTGCATTCAAGAAACGAATAACTGCACGTTGTTCAAGCGTGGTGCAATCCTTCAAGGGAGCTTCCATTTTAGTTTATTTATAAGTCTCGCGCCGCGCGTGAGAAAAAAGAACAGAACACCTTAAATAGTCTCTCGATGTTATATTTTAATATTCTGTGGTTTAAATTATTATTTTTTTTTTATTTTTAATAAATAAGATAATTCGCCATATTTATTGAATCCCCCCTTGTACCATGGTACCATGGTATATGTGTATTTTCGTTACTTTTCTAAATCAAATTGTTTCAAAATTGTTGCAACAGAAAAGTAAACTTACTATTTGTATATATATTGTTACGTGTCGTACGCTGTTGTTTGTCCAATCAGGAGGTCACAAATATACACACGTGAGTTGGAAGGAATGTATCAAAGGTTAGCGCTTTATTGCACGTCCTACTGAGGAGAACAATAAGTGGGACTTGTCTTCAGCTTCCCCGTCAGAAGAATACTTGGCGCCGTGGATGCCACTCTTGTGTTCCGCTCCACACTGTACAGCCTGGACTACACCGCCTTGTAGGCCGCTCAGGCTCTCCTGGCACCGTCTTGCAGGATCATCCACACGCCTGGAGGCAAGTCGCCGCACTTTCTACCGCAGATGTCCCCAGACTGTCCCAGGCTGGAATGCCCCCACACACATGGGCTCGCAGCTGGAGCTCACCCATATTCCCCCAACTTTACTCTCGACCCATAGACTGGAATACATAGGGGGACTTACTTCATGGACATCCTCAAATCAGGAATAGAATTGACTGAGGCAAGCTTGTTCGCCTGAGAGGAACCTGGAAGTCTTAGAACCTGAAATAGGGCACTTGTGCCAAATGTGATACAGACGATATTTACAGCCAGCTAAGATGGCGTCTGCTCAATCTGGATTGATTTACGGCGTAGGACAATTTAATAAATTATATTTCCTCTTGAAATAATAGCGCGCAATAATTTATTTTTCCCTTTCAATATCATTTATTATATGTTATTAATTAATTTTTATTCTTAGTTGGCTATACCCTTGTTTTTAATTAGTGCGAGGGTAAATGAATGAAATGTGTATGTATGTGTTAATTATGATACCATCATAGCTGGGAATGAGGACCTTCCCACAATTTCTCTCTCAGCTTCTCCTTGTTATCTTCTAAATAAATTATCATATTTAATAGAGCCGCCATTTTGGAAATATGTAAATGTATTAGATTTTCAAAAAAGCGCTCGAGTCGACATGAATGGAAGTTATCCCAGTGTACAAAATTTAATAAATTCTTTCTCAGAATAAATTATTTTTATATATTCTAGAAATTTGTGTTTCGTTACCTAGTTAATCTGCATACTGGTTATACTACAAATTTTTCCATCGCATTTAAATACTAGAAATATTTCCATCACATTTGCATACTGGTTACACTAGCAATATTGCCATCACATTTGAATACTGGTTACACTAGCAATATTTCCATCACATTTGCATACTTGTTAACTAGCAAAATTAACAAATATTTGCATAATGGCTACACTAGAAATATTGCCATCACATTTGCATACTTGTTAACTACCAATATTACCATATATTTGCATACTAGTTACGCTAGCAAAATTCCCATACATTTGCATACTGGTTACACTAGCAATATTGCCATCACGTATGCATACTTGCTAACTAGCAAAATTACCATATATTTGCATACTGGTTACCCTAGCAATATTGCCATCACATTTGCATACTTGTTAAATAGCAAAATTACCATACATATGCATACTTGTTAAATAGCAAAATTACCATACATTTGCATACTTGTTAAATAGAAAAATTACCATACATTTGCATACTGGTTACGGCAGAAAAATTACCATTCATTTGCATACTTGTTACACTATCAATATTGTCATCACATTTGCATACTTGCTAACTAGCAAAATTACCATACATTTGCATACTGGTTACCCTAACAATATTGCCATCACATTTGCATACTTGTTAACTAAAAGAATTACCATAGATTTACATACTGGTTACGCTAGCAAAATTGCCATACATTTGCAAACTTGTTAACTAGCAAAATTACCATACATTTGCATATTGGGTACACTAGCAAAATTGCCATACATTTTCATACTGGTTACACTGCCAATATTGCCATCACATTTTCATACTTGTTAAATAGCAAAATTACCATACATTTGCATACTGGTTACGCTAGATATATTACCATACATTTGCATACTTGTTACACTATCAATATTGCCATCACATTTGCATACTTGTTAACTAGCAAAATTACCATACATTTGCATACTGGTTACGCTAGCAAAATTGCCATATATTTGCACACTTGTTAACTAGCAAAATTACCATACATTTGCATATTGGTTAACTAGCAAAATTACTATACATTTTCATACTGGTTACCCTAGCAATATTGCCATCACATTTGCATACTTATTAAATAGCAAAATTACCATACATTTGCATACTGTTTACACTAGAAAAATTGTCATACATTTGCATTCTGGTTAACTAGCAAAATTACCATACATTTTCATACTGGTTAACTAGCATAATTACCATACATTTGCATACTGGTTACGCTAGCAAAATTACCATACATTTGCATACTGGCTACACTAGCAAAATTGCCATACATTTGCATACTGGTTAACTAGCGAAATTGCCATTCATTTTCATACTTGCTAACTAGCAAAATTACCATACATTTGCATACTGGTTACGCTAGTAAAATTGCCATACATTTGCACACTTGTTAACTAGCAAAATTACCATACATTTGCATATTGGTTAACTAGCAAAATTACTATATATTTTCATACTGGTTACCCTAGCAATATTGCCATCACATTTGCATACTTATTAAATAGCAAAATTACCATACATTTGCATACTGGTTACACTATAAAAATTGTCATACATTTGCATACTGGTTAACTAGCAAATTTACCATACATTTTCATACTGGTTAACTAGCATAATCACCATACATTTGCATACTGGTTACACTAGCAAAATTGCCATACATTTGCATACTGGTTAACTAGTAAAATTGCCATACATTTTCATACTTGTTAACTAGCAAAATTACCATACATTTGCATACTGGTTACACTAGAAAAATGGTCATACATTTGCATACTGGTTAACTAGCAAAATAACCATACATTTTCATACTGGTTACACTAGCAAAATTACCATACATTTGCATACTGGTTACACTAGAAAAATGGGCATACATTTGCATACTGGTTAACTAGCAAAATAACCATACATTTTCATACTGGTTACACTAGCAAAATTGCCATACATTTGCATACTGGTTAACTAGTAAAATTGCCATACATTTGCATACTGGGTAACTAGCAAAATGCCATACATTTGCATACTGGTAAACTAGCAATATTGCCATCACATTTGCACACTGGTAAACTAGCAATATTGCCATCACATTTGCATACTGGGTACGCTAGCAAAATTATAATTTGGTCAAGGTACCGGCCCAATATCCCGCCACCAGGTCAAAGTAGCTCCCAACATCCCACCACCAGGTACCGTCCCAACATTCCACCACCAGGTACCGTCCCAACATTCCACCACCAGGTACCGGCCCAACATCTAACCACCAGGTCAAGTTACCGTCCCAACATCCCACCACCAGGTCAAGGTACCGGCCCAACATCCCACCACCAGGTCAAGGTACCGTCCCAACATCCCACCACCAGGTCAAGGTACCGGCCTAACATCCTACCACCAGGTCAAGGTACCGGCCCAACATCCCACCACCAGGTCAAGGTACCGTCCCAACATCCCACCACCAGGTCAAGGTACCGGCCCAACATCCCACCACAAGGTCAAGGTACCGTCCCAACATCCCGCCACCAGGTCAAGGTACCACCCCAACATCCCACCACAAGGTCAAGGTACCGGCCCAACATCCCACCACCAGGTCAAGGTACCGGCCCAACATCCCACCACAAGGTCAAAGTACCGTCCCAACATCCCGCCACCAGGTCAAGGTACCGCCCCAACATCCCACCACAAGGTCAAGATACCGGCCCAACATCCCACCACCAGGTCAAGGTACAGTCCCAACATCCCATCACCAGGTACCGTCCTAACATCCCACCACCAGGTCAAGGACCGTCCCAACATCCCACCACCAGGTCAAGGTACCGTCCTAACATCACACGACCAGGTCAAGGTACCGTCCCAACATCCCACCACCAGGTCAAGGTACCGTCCTAACATCCCACCACCAGGTCAAGGTACCGTCCTAACATCACACGACCAGGTCAAAGTACCGTCCCAACATCCCGCCACCAGGTACTGTCCCAACATCCCACCACCAGGTCAAGGTGCCGTCCCAACATCTCACCACCAGGTCAAGGTACCGTCCCAACATCCCGCCACCAGGTCAAGGTACCGTCTCAACATCCCGCCACCAGGTCAAGGTGCCGTCCCAACATCTCACCACCAGGTCAAGGTACCGTCCCAACATCCCGCCACCAGGTCAAGGTACCGTCTCAACATCCCGCCACCAATCAAGGTACCGTCCCAACATCCCATCACCAGGTACCGGCCCAACATCCCGCCACCAGGTCAAGGTTCCGTCCCAACATCCCACCACCAGGTCAAGGTACCGGCCCAACATCCCACCACCAGGTCAAGGTACCATCCCAACATACCACCCCCAGGTACCGGCACAACCCGCAGGTCACGGCACCAGTGCCAGGACAGCAATGCTAATTAGAGAGAGAGGGCTGATCGATATAGCGGCCAGTCTCCAAACTTCGATTTTATGGCTTATTAACGGTAGCGCGGGTATCAGTCGCCAAGTGTTCGACTTCTCAGTGCCATCCGACATCTCCGAGACAAATTGAGCAAATTTGCATACATAACAGATTATAAAGGTCCCCATATGCATTCCTTCGAAATTATGTCCCCCTATATTAATATGAATCAATACGCATCATTTTCAGACCCCGCTGATTTGTCTACAGTCTTACATGGCTTAATAATATATCAATGTTCGGAAATATGCGTTTATAAAATAATTGAGTATTGTACAGAGATAAAGAATATAAAGGATTTTCACTGGAATATCTCGCGGGTACCGAGCGTAGGAGAAGATATCCCAAGTGTGCCAGGATCCTGAGACAACAGCTGGCCGTGTTCTGCTCATTGCAGCCGCTATAGATTCCAGTGAAACTGTCCTCAGTGACCACACCGGCTCCAGCACCAGTTGAGGAATGCCAAAGTCCAGTTGTTCTACAGTTTAGAAACCATCCTCAATAA